>JAMXBD010003639.1:0-109681 GCA_024138025.1 Combretum micranthum | reverse complement strand
AGTTTGTTGGTTTCGGTTTAGGATTGTGGTTTTTATTTTTTCCTGTTTTCGGTTTCGGTTTTAGTTTGCAACTACCAAAAACGATAGTTAATGATTAACCGTTTCAATATTTATAAATATTATATACATAATTTACATATATAAGTAATTATTTTTTGGTATATATATATACATATGATTTACATATACATATAATTTACCTATGTTAATATTCATTAGATTATGATTAAAATATTATTATACTATGTTTGATGGAGTTAATGTGGTAATTGATTTGGTTTGATTTTATTCATAATGATACATCAAAAAATTTGTTTTTTCCCTTTTCCTTAATTTCATTTTCTTTTTTTTTAGCTCTAGTAAAAACTCTATGATAAAAGCTAAAAAATAAGCATTTTTGAAATTATCAATTTGATTTGTTGAAATTATTACGTTAAACGGTTGAAAAACGAAAAACGAATAAATTAACCCAATAAAATGGTTAGCCGTTACAACGATTAACAATTTATAATGGACCGATTAAGGATCGGGATCTTTAAAAACCGATCATTACGGTTAGGTTAAAAAAATAGGGCCACGAACCGTTTAACCGATCTGTGAACACCCTAGCGCTCGATCATCCCTCTAAGCATTGTTTGTTGTTAATCTAAATGGCAAGCCAGCCTTATCTTTTTTGACTTTCTAGATTTGTTTCAAGCCCCACATTCTTATAAGGAGCATCATCTTGGTTTTACCACGATCCTCCATATGTTTGGGAGGTTCAACTATATCAATTGGTTTTACTTTATCTTGACCCCATCAAGAGAGCGATATCAACTCTCACCTATTTATCCATGAGAAGCTAGATCCATCTTTAAATGTATCCCACACTCTGAATAATTTTTTTATTGATACACTCTTAACTCAACATATCCAATTAAACACTTTCATAAAATCCTCAACTCTCGACCGTGGCACCTAGCATACCCAGGTACACTAGATACAGCACTGAACACACACGGTCATCTAAACATCACACCACCGTCCGGTAGGAAAAGAGATGTCCCTTGGAAGTCACGAAGGAAGGCCGAAATAGATCCTTCCATCTCCAATTGGCTTTCAATTTTTATCATCAGTTTATCCTAACGGGCAGGTAATATTTCCACTGAGATTTCCATCCGATTCTTTGACTACGTTTGACCAAAACGGCCACCTCAAGGTAAAATAATCTAAAATATCGTAATCTCTGTGTGTCCCCACCCTCCCCTCCCTCTCTCCGTGGTGAATCTGCTGTCGTTACAGGACGGATCCGTTTGTCCAAGAGAGAGAGAGAGAGATAGAGAGAGGAGACTCGAAATTAAGGAATTGTATGAAACAGGTCTGTTAGATCTCATTTTATATTCTGGGTGAGTGCTGATATATGGTGTCGTTTTTGCTTCCTTCAAAATGAAATTTAGGGTTTACATAAGTTGTTGTAATGCTGTCAATGATTTGACCTATTGGGTTTGATTTCCCTATAGCATGGATTGATGGAAATTGAATTTGACATTTAGGGTTTAAGTAAATTGTTATTTTACAGTCAATTATCCTATTCTGTTAGAACTTCATGAAATCTGAAAATTAATTGCCTTTTACTTTCGGCATTGGATGAGTACATTCTGATTGATTCTAATTTTTAATTTTTATAAAGTTTGTAGTATTTGTGGAGAACGGCGTGTTTATGTATGGGTTTATCTCTGATCATAGTTGTTTCGTTGCGGAAAGGGGTGATCTTAAAAGAAGAATTTCCTGAATTTTCGGTGGGTTTTTGTTGATTTTCTCCTGCGCGGAAGAAGAGTGATTGGGTTGACTTTCTGATTTATAGTGATGAAGAAGTTTGAGCGCCTCGCAAACGTTGCTTTAGCAGGTTTTGGGCTTTTCTCTCTATGCTAGATTCTTTGCCTTTACATCAGTTTTTGCTGCCTTTTAAATGATCATGTTTCAGGCCAGGATAAGTTTTGAACTTGTTTTCTGTATTGATTCTTGTCTGTGTAGCGATGTTTGTCTGTGATCTCAATGAGAATTTATGCGGTGCTTGTTGGCTGGTGCTTCACCTGGTGATCACGTGTGTGTTTCTACGTCATTCTTTCTTAAGTGATGATCACTTATGTGTTTCTATTTGTTGTTCTTTCTTAGTGGCTTGGAATGTTGTCATTCGTCATTACAGGGTTATCAATACTTTCAGTGCAGAAGAATATAGCTTTTTTTGGTCGCGAAAAAGGGCTCTTGGTCATAACTTTGTAGCGCTTAGTTTTTCTTGATTTGTATGAACATTTTCGGGAAATCATATATTAAAAAAGTTTTGAATTTATATATTATAATAGATAATAGATTACTTGAATCCAATTTGGGTCGTTTTTTTTCATCGTATTCTGATCATTTTAGTATAATATTTCTATTATTTTCAGAAAGATCTTTATCGAGAAACAAGTACTAATACTTTTTAAACATGCAGTGAGAGAAAACCCTCTCCCTTCTCTCTAGCCCGCACCTCTTCTTCTTCTTCTTCCTTTCCGCTTTCCCTTCTCCCTCCGTCGCTCCTCTCTCTCGTCACCCGCCTCCCTCTTCCGTTGCAGCCCTCTCTTTTTTTGGTTTGTCCCTTTCCTCCGAACCCGTATCTTGTCTCTTCTCTCTTGCCCTCTCCGTCCCTTAACTTCGTAAGCCTTGACCATTTCGACCATTAAACACGAAAATCTTGTTCGTCTCGACCCTAAAACAAATATCCCTAGGCCGTTCTAACCCTAAATCTCGTAACCCTCGGCCGTTTTGTCCCTTATACACGTATCCTTCCTCCGTCCTACCCTTTTTCTTTAAACCTTAGCTGTTCTAACCCCATACATCTCTTACCCTTGGCCTGTACCTTTTCAAGCATTTTTTTTCGTGATCCCTTGGTTTTGTTCTAGTCATGAAGACCTTTTTTCACAGGAAAAGAAGGGTTTTCTTCCATGATGTTGCTTCTCGGGCCTTGTCGGGTGGGGTTTTGGGTGGTTCTTGCCAGAGTTTCAAGACATCTCGGCTGAAATTTGGCACATCCAGTTCTGCTGGGGGTGTTTCGAAAAGTGGCTTTAAGCTAGTGTCTGTCTTTAATGAGAGTATAAATGGCAAAGCAAATATGGGTCAGTTAGTTGAATCTTGTTCTGACTATTCTCAAAAGGCAAATGCAAACAAATCTGTGGAAGTTGATAGCCGGTTTGGGGTTGGCTCTAAAGATGTCTCTTAGGTTCAGCCTTGTTCTAAACCTTCTGCTTCTTCTGTTGAGGTGGTCTTGGGCCAGAAAAATCGGTCTCCAGTAAAGAGGGAAGTTTCTACAGTAAAGGAAGACAATTCGGAAATTAATGTGGTTTTAAATTATTTTCCTCCTTCTCGTGTTAATGGAAGAATTCGGGTCAAACCACCCAAATCGGTTTCGGAGATAGGGGAACTGTTATGGAAGAATACTTTAGTTGGGCATTTTTTGGGAAAAAGCCCTCCTTACCCTCTGGTTCAACGCATTGCAAAGGCTGTATGGGGTAAGGAAGGCCTTCTTGATGTTCTATCGAATGGCTATGGTTATTTTTTGTTTAAATTCAATGATGAAATTTCTTTGCTCAAGATTTTGAGGCAACCATGGTTTTTTGCCAACTGTCTTTTGGTGCTTGAAAGATGGTGGTGGGTATGGCTTTATACCCAAGGAAAATGCCGGTGTGGGTGAAGCTTTGGGGAGTGCCTACTGAGTTCCTTCATAATGAAGGTGTTTATGCAGTGAGTGCTATTGGGAAATTGCTTCAAGTAGATATTGTCATTGCAACTAACTCTTGTGTTCGGTATGCAAGAGCTTCGGTAGAAATGGAGGCGGATGGAGAGTTTATAAAAGACTTTGATATAGAATGTGCAGATGGATCAATCCATAGGGTGGATGTTGAGTATCATATACTCCCTCCGAGATTTGCGAAATGTCGTGTCTTTGGACATAGTGATGCAAAGTGTTCTGATATTGTTCGTGTTGAAGTGCCTTTAGGAGAACCGTTTAATATTCAACAGGAAGCACCTATTGAGACAACTCAATTTCCTCAGCCTCGTGATGTTAGTAATAGTCCTATGCAAATAGTAGAAGGTACAAATGGGGAAAGGGGCTTTGTTGCTACTCATACACCAATCCATTTTGGAAAAGGTAAATCAGCAATGGCTTCTAAGCTTTCTACCAATCCTTCTAAAGAGAGCAATTCATCTATTAGTAGGTTGGGCATTCTTGGCATAGATACTTCTAATGGTCAGGCTCCAGGTGAGGTTTCTCATAGAGTTAAGGAGTCGGGTTTGGTTGGTGATAATTCTAGAAATGGAGAAGAAGGTTCATCTTCATCCTTTGTACCCCCTTTAAGGATTAGTGAGACAAGTGTGGGCTCTAGTCAAGAGATATTACATCAGAATGTGGCTGCTCATGATCCTGCTCAAATGGCCTTAGATGGTCCTGAAGTTAAAAAAAAGAAGTCAAAGAAAAAGAGGGCTCAGGAGAAGAAGCATAGAGAGGTGGAGGTTACGGGCATGCCCTCATCATTCCCTTCTTGTTAACTTTCTTTAGTTTCTTCTTTTCTTGTATATATGACGTTTGGTTCTTGGAACATTAGAGGTCTTAATGACCCAAACAAATGTAAAGAAATTGTGAATTTTTGTAAGGAGAATAGTTTGTCTCTTGTTTGTTTATTAGAAACGAAAGTTAAGTCTCATTATATTCAAAAGATTGGAATCGTATTCTACTAGACTGGTGCCTTCTATCTAACCAGAATGGGAGACTTTGGGTAGGGTGGAACCCTTTAATTTGGGATGTGGAGGCCATATTGGTTTATAACCAGCTGATCCAAGTTCGTTGCAAGTTGCTTAGTAAAGATTTTGTTTGTGTTATCTCTTTGGTTTATGGAGCAAATTCAGTTGAACAGAGGAGAAGTCTATGGAAGGACTTGTTAAGTTTAAAGAACACCATAAATGATCCTTGGTTTGTCATGGGGGACTTCAATGAATGCAGGAGCTTAGGTGATAAAGTTGGGGAAACGTTGTTTTGTCTAAAGGAATGGAGGATTTCAATGATTCTGTTACCAAGCTGACTTGGAAGAGATTCGTACAACTGGAAATCATTTGACATGGTCCAATCATTGCTCTTCTAATCCTATTCTTAGGTGATTAGACCGTGCTTTGATTAATCCTTGTTGGGTCCAGCAAGTTCCTTCTTTAGAAGCTCAAATTCTTAGCCCATGTTTGTCGGATCATTGCCCCATAATCATTCATTCGAATCTTGATAGGGCTATCCGTAAGTCTTTCTTCAAGTTCTTTAATTTTTGGGCTAAACATTCGGAATTTTTATGGACCATTCAAAGAGTATGTAATATAGATGTCGTTGGGACTCCTATTTTCCAAGTTGTTTCTAAACTGAAATTGTTAAAGAAGGAACTCAAGGTTCTTAACAAGAAAGATTATTCTGATATTCAATAAAGAACTTTGGAGGCTAGGATTTGTCTCCATGATTGTCAGGAGTCTAATCGCACTGATCCTAGTGTGGCTGATTAGAACAATGAAAAATTGCTTTTCAAAAAATACTATCTTCTCAGTGCAATGGAAGAATCTTTCCTTAAGCAGAAGTCCAGAGTAACATGGCTCAAGCTTGGTGATCGCAATACAAGCTTCTTTTTCAAGTGCCTAAAGCAAAGAAATCATAGAAATGCTATCCATTCTATTTCTGATAATAATGGACAACGTATATCTTTTAGAGGATGAGGTGAAGAACTTGGTGGTTAATTACTTTAAGGAGCTTTTTAGGGAGTTGTCAACTACTAGGATTAACTCCCAAAGATTAGTGTCTCTCATTTCCAAAAAGGTGGGCAGAATGGATTGGGGGGACCTTGTTACCAGTATCAAATGGTGAAATTAAATCTACTCTCTTCTCTATGGCTCAAGATAAAGCGCCTGGACTAGATGGTTACAATGCTAACTTCTTTCGTTTAGCTTGGGATATAATTGGTAAGGATTTTTGTACATCTATTAAGGATTTCTTTGCTACAGGTAAGTTACTGAAGGCCATTAAATCTATTGCTATCTCCCTTGTCCCCAAGGTGGAGAATCCAACAAACTTACGAGACTTTAGGCCTATTTCTCGTTGCAATACAATATACAAGTGTATTTCCAAGATCTTAGCAAAGAGGTTAAAAGTGGTACTCCCTCTTTTTGTGGGAAAGGAGCAAACGGCTTTCATTAAGGGCCGTAGGATTGTAGACAACATCTTTGTGGTACAGGAGGTTCTCTGGGGCTATCATAAGGGAAAATTGGGACCTAGATGTGTTATTAAAGTTGGTTTTATGAAGGCATATGATAATGTCCGGTGGAGTTTTTAGAACAAATTTTGAAGATTATGGAGTTCCCTCCACAGTTTATCACATGGATCATGCAATGTGTTACAACCGTTAAGTTCGCTATCAACATTAATGGAGAATTAGTAGGTTTTTTCCCTAGCTCACGAGGCTTACAACAAGGGGATCCTATCTCTCCTTATCTTTTTGTTTTGGTAATGGAAGTTTTCTCATGTATAATACGGGATATAGGACAGAAGAATGGTTTCTCATACCATTGGACATGTCGAAAAGAGAAGATTAATCACTTTTGCTTTGCAGATGATGTTATGATCTTTTCTAAAGGTGATATATGCTCTATCTCCTTAATTAAAGAGGCTTTAAAGGAATTTCATGAATTTTCAAGTCTCATTGCAAGCAAAGGTAAAAGTCATGTCTTTCTTATTGGTGTGTCTCAACAAGAAAAGGTGGTATTAAGTCAGACATTGGGTTTCCAGTAGGGTGATCTACATATTAAATACTTAGGAGTTCCTCTTTCATTGGCAAAACCTAGCAAATCTACTTGTCAATTTTTAGTGGAAAGATTTAGTAAGCACATCAATCATTGGACAAGCAAAACTCTCTCTTATGCGGGCCGCCTCCAACTGGTGAAAAGTGTGCTTTTTTCTATCCAAGTTTATTGGTCTTCTATTTTTACTCTCCCTAAATGCATCGCAAAGGATCTGACATCGAAGATGAAGCGTTTTTTGTGGAATGGAAGTGATGAAAAGAAAGCAAGGGCTAAGGTGGATTGAGCTATGGTATGTAGACCTAAGAACTAAGGTGGTCTTGGCATTTCTGACTTGATTCTCTTTGGTCATCTTGGCTTGTTTCGAACTTATTAAAGGTAAGAACTTTTGGTCAATGAAAGTGTCTTCATATCTCTTTGGTATGATGAATGGCACCCAAAAGGAGCCTTAGTGGAATGGTTAGAGGAAAGAGCAGTCTACTCTTCTGGATTCCCAAAAGAAGCTCGCTTTTGTTGTATCATCAATAATGATGGATGGGATTGGCCTATGGGGGGAATTTGGGAGAATGTCCAATTAGAAATTGGCAGTGGATTGTGGCCGAATATACATTTGGAAGATAGAATGATATGGAAAGATAATCCCTCGGCAAATTTCAATAAAAGTGGCCTACAATTCCATTCGAGGTGGAGGTGCAAAGATGTCGTGGAGTAGCTTTTTATGGTTAAAAAAGATAGCCCCTAGACATTCCTTTATTATGTGGTTAGCAGTACAACAAAAGCTCTTGACTATGGATAAGCCTGTTTTGTGGGGTATTATTTCCCAAAATTGTTGTTTGCTTTGCTCTGAAGAGGAAGAATCTCACAACCATCTTTTCATGAAGTGTGCCTTTGTTGAGGAAATTTGGAAGAGCTTAATGGAGGAAATCTCAGTTAGTAGTATCTCTCCTTTGGATGCTGATACTATAGAGGATCTTTTTAATTCTGTTGGGCCTCAATTAAATCCTTCTTGGAAAGTCATCACTAGCTTGGTTATCTATTTTGTTTGGAGGGAACGTAATAAGAGAAGAATTGGCATCGGCTCCAAAACTGCAAATGAAGTAGTTAGAGTGATTCTTAGTTATTTCTTTGTAATGAAAAGTACTCATGCTTTGTAATGCCAAGATCTTGATCTTAGCACCCTTTTGTTTTTGTGGTGATTTGCTCGAGATTTTAGGTCTCTTGTGAGTCCTATTGTTTTTGTATAGGTCCCTTTTGTATTTATTTATTTTTTTAATGAAATTATCTGACATTACCTTAAAAAAAAAAAGAAAAGAAACAGGTACTAATAAAAAAACTGATAGTTTTACTTGTAAATATACCTAATAGATGTGATACAGATGTAAATCAAATACATATGCAATATAGATAAAAATCATACAATCTAAACAAATCCTTAATTTATAAATAGTCAAATCTTTTGGAAAGTGTTGACTATACAAATGATGATTTGTTTGTTTTTTTTTTGTTTGGGGGGGGGGGGTTTATCTTGAAAATTTTGGTAAACATGGCATTTGATCAAGAGAATTTGTACAAATGCTCTACTTATAGTGATGACTACATATTTATATTCATGTCTATGCTTCTTTAAAAATGAAAATTAAGGGTAGAACCATAGAAATTGGGGTGGACAAATATGTTGATCTCATGGTGGTAATTAGTCCTGCAGGATATGAATTGATTTCAAAAGAAAGGCAAATGTGTGTTGAAAAGGATCTAAATATTTCCAAGCAGACCTTTACAACTTCTGTTTATTGAAGTATATGCAGAGCAATTGAGTCATGTTTAAAGATTTGATGGCATGGCTGCTTCTTTCTCTCTGTTGGAAGTAGTGAAACGTAAAGGAAAAATAATAATCAACGAAAGAGAGATGGAGGCAATAAATTGATCATAGAAAGAAATATGGGAAACTAAAAAAGAAAGAGACTAGGATGACATCAATTATATATTGACATTCTTATGATAATCCAGTTATTTTTTTATTTTTTGTGAGAGCTTTGTAATTTGCAGTTGCAAATATTTATGAAATTAATTTATTTATGTGGAATCCAGTTCTTGTGCAAATACATTCTTCAGATCTACTTTTGGCAAGTCTGCTTTATTTACAGCATATAATCTTCTTTTTTTTTTTTTCTGTTAATTAACTGATTTTATCTTTGAAACTCACAGCTTCTGAAGTTTAAGATGTTCTGTATTTTGAAGTTGACCATTTAGGTTTTTGTTCATTTGTTGATGCAGGTTTATCTGTTGCACCCCTTTTTGTGAAGGTTGATCCTAGTATAAATGTTGTCTTGACTGCATGCCTTGCGGTCTATGTGGGTTGCTATCGATCTGTAAAGCCTACTCCACCTTCAGTGAGTGAACTTCTTTTTCCAATTTTTTTATACTTTCTCTGATGGTTGCCTGACATAGTCTTATCAATCTTGCAGGAGACAATGTCCAACGAGCATGCCATGCGCTTCCCTTTTGTTGGAAGTGCAATGTTGTTATCGCTCTTCTTGTTGTTCAAATTTTTATCAAAAGACTTGGTTAATGCTGTGTTGACCTGCTATTTCTTTGTCCTGGGAATCATTGCTCTTTCGTATGTTCTTGTTGTATGGCCTTTCTATCATTTGTTCAATTGATTCTTTTGTGGTGCAAAGTATTTCCTCATATGCTGTCCATATCTTTTATTGCTGTATTAATTGTTATGCAGGGCAACATTGTTACCTGCAATCAGAAGATTTTTGCCGAAGCATTGGAATGAGGATGATGTTGTGTGGAAATTTCCACTCATTCGCTGTATGTTATTAATTTAACATTTTTGGCTTTTTCTGTTAAATATCTTTAATTAAACTTTTGGCTGGGAGTTTTCAGTTGAATTATTATTACTATTCCCTAGATAGAATGTATTTTGGACTATTATCCCCTAGCTCAGTGAACTTGGCTTTTTACAACTCCTAAATAAGCGAGCTACCTCTCTAAAACACCCTAAAAAGCTAATAGTTGGGGGCATGACCCCCTAGTATAATCTATATATATTCCCAGTTATGGAAAGCTTAGAGCGCTTTCTTTTGAGTTATAGGTGGTAAGGGCTTCATTCCAAAAGCTAAGCAGAGTCAAGATACAATTTATCCTTATTCTCCAATTACTGATGGACTAATGCCCTGATCCTTCAGTCCATTTACAATTCCTGTTATTCTTATCTTGTTGGAATTGGAGGTTGGATCATGCAAAATGATATTCTTTCCTATGTTGCTTATCTCTTATATAGCTTTGGAGATTGAGTTCACTAGATCTCAGATTGTTGCTGCAATTCCGGGGACTTTCTTTTGTGCATGGTATGCTTCTCAAAAGCACTGGCTGGCTAATAATGTCCTGGGGCTTGCCTTTTGCATTCAGGTAGGAAGTTTTCATTCATTTTATCAATTCCATATATATAAATACATAGTATTGACACAAAACGTAAGATAAAAAAGAATTTCTGTCATATTACAATTAGGTTGCATCCTCTAGATTTATATACAAAATTGTCTAGCTCAAAAATAGTAATAAAATCCCTCAGAAAAAAAAAGGAAGACTCCTAAAAATATGCAATCCTTTTAAAAGGGGAAAAAAAAACTTTCCCAAATTATAATTCTTAAAAATGAGTAACTTAATTATAATCCCTATAAATCAGGAAATTAATTATAATTCCTAAAAATCATGAAATTATATATAGTTTTCTATAATTACATAATTTTACACATCTTTCCAATTAAAGCTACATAATTCCACACTCCTTCTTAAGCTAGTGAATGGATATCTTCCATTCCAAGCTTGCTAATAATATCTTGGAACACAGTGCTTGGTAGTCCTTTTGTGAGTATGTCTGCCAACTGATTCTTGGTCGAAACAAATGGAAATATCAAACCACTATCTAGTTTGTCTTTGATGAAATGTCTGTCAACTTCAATATGCTTTGTTCGATCATGTTGAATTGGGTTATGAGCAATATTGATGGCCAATTTATTATCATAGTACAGCCTCATGAGTCCTTCCTATTTTATTTTTAAGGCATCTAGGATTATCTTCAACCAGTGTAATTTACATATTCCCAATGCCATTGATCTGAACTCTGACTCTGTACTTACTTCTCCATGTTACCAGATTCCTGCTTAGGAGAGTACAATAACCAGACCTTGATCTTCTATCGAGCAAAGATCCTACATAGGCTGCATCATTATAGGCTTCTAATGTCTTGCCTGTTCCTGTTCCTTGCTTAAATAAGATTCCTCTTCCTGGGCAGCCTTTCAAATATTGTAAAATCCTATTTACTGCTTTGAGGTGTGATTCTTTAGGATTGTGCATAAATTGGCTGACCACGCTCACTGCAAATGCTATATCTTGTTGTGTGTGCCATATATATCAACCTCTAACTAGCCTTTGATAGGATCCTTTATCTACTACGGGATCTTCTGGAGCATTGCATAATCCATCATTGAATTCAATCGGTGTCTCAACTGGTTTACAACCCATCTTCCCTATATCTTTCAATAAGTCGAGCACATACTTTCGTTGGGAGATGAAAATTCCTTGCTTTGAATGCGCTACTTCAATGCCTAGGAAGTATTTTAATTTCCCAAGTTCTTGATGTCAAACTCCTTCAAGAGACATTGCTTCAAGTTGTTCATCTCTTCTTCATCATTGCCTGTTACAATGATATCATCTACATAAACCAACAATGCTGTGACTTTTCAGAATTTGAGTGTCTTACGAACAAAGTGTGGTCTCATTGACTTTGATTGTATCCTAGCGAGATCATCACCTTAGCAAACCTCCCAAACCAAGCTCGTGGTGATTTTTTGAGCCCATAAAGTTTTCTTCAGTTTGCACACCATTCCCCCTTTAGATTCAAATCCAGGAGGAACTTCTATATAAATCTCCTTATCTAGATCACCATGGAGGAATGCATTCTTAACATCAAACTTTTGTAGATTCCACTCAAAATTAGCAGCTAAAGACAACAGTATTCGTACTGTGTTCATTTTTGCAACAGGGGCAAATGTCTCAAGATAATCAATGCCATAGGTTTGAGTGTATCCTTTAGCCACTAATCTTACTTTATATCTTTTTATCGAGCCATCAGCCTTGTATTTTATAGTAAAAGCCCACCTACATCCAACCAATTTCTTCCCTCTTGGCAATTCAACCAACCCCTATGTCTTGTTCCTCTCAAGTGCTTCCATCTCAGTTTTCATAGCATCCTCTCATTTCTTGTCTCCTAACGCCTCAGTTAGATTTCTCGGTGTGGGAATTGTATGGAGATTGGTTAGGAAGTGATGAAATTAGAGAGTATTTGAAAAGTATATTTCATATATAATTTGTACAAGAATACATCTATTTATACAAAAAACTTGTGATTATTGGTCTACCTTACCTACTATACTATCAATTGTGACTATTGATCTACCTTACCTACCATACTATTAATTACATTGTTATAGGAAATATAATACTAATAATATTACACGTATATCAACACTCCCCCTTAAGTTGGAGCATCGATATCACACATGCCCAACTTGCAAACTAAAGTATGATAGATCCTGTGACACAACCCTTTAGTAAACACATCAGCCAGTTGATTATCAGATGTCACATGATGTAAATTCAAGACACCATTAGTCAATTTTTCTTTGATGAAGTGTCGATCAATCTCTATGTGCTTGGTCCTATCATGTTGAACTGGATTTTGTGCTATATTAATAGCAGCTTTATTGTCACAATACAAGGACAGTGTATCTTTACTTGATAGACGTAATTCTTCTAACATCTTTTGTACCCACAGAAGCTCACAAACCTCTTGAGCCATAGCTCTGTTTTCTGCTTCAGCACTTGATCGAGCAACTACATTTTGTTTCTTACTCCTCCATGTTACTAAATTTCCTTCTACAAAAGTACAGTAGCCATGGTGGATCTTCTATCACTTGGAGATCCAGCCCAATCTGCATCTGTAAAGCATTCTATCTGAAGGTAACCATTAATTATTTCCATCAAGCTTGACAGGGCTAATTTGCAGTGAAGGATTATCAGTACTAATGGTTGCAATTTTCTTATCACTTTCCATATTGAAAAAGAAAAGAAAAAAGAGATACCAGAACAATCCAAAAATAGATCGCGTCGAACAGTGCACTTCGGAACACTACGTCGGAACAGTACGTCGGAACAGTACACTTCTTAGGCGAAAGAAAAAAAAAAAGACAAGCAACGATCGGAAAAGGCTGTCGATCCTCACGCCACTCACTGGAGGTGTTTTTTGATGTCCCACGCGCCCTCACCGCCGGCGCATGAATATAGACGCGTCTCCTTGGCGGCGTGTAGTCACGCGCTGCTCCGTTGGCCGCCGTGACCTCCAGAAACCCTAATCGGCGGATGGCCTTCCTTCCTAGTTAGGCCGTGTCGAAAAAAAATAGGTCGAAAAAGACGACTAAACCTAATCCATTCGCTTATACCAAAACGGAAGGAGTTTAAAAAAAATTATGACCTAAAAGTGGTTTTAGGCTCTGATACCATGATGAAATTAGAGAGTATTTGAAAAGTATATTTCATATATAATTTGTACAAGAGTACATCTACAAAAAACTTGTGACTATTGGTCTACCTTACCTACCATACTATTAATTGTGACTATTGATCTACCTTACCTACCATACTATTAATTACATTGTTATAGGAAATATAATACTAATAATATTACACGTATATCACTATGATTCTTCCTAAGCCTTACTGGGGAAATGCAATTCTAGTTGCTGCATATCTGATCAACCGAATGCCTCTTAGGGTCCTTAGCTACAAGAGTCCTTTAGAAACCTTAACAGGACATAACACATACACTGTCCCTCCAAAGGTATTTGGATGTGTTTGTTTTGTTCATATTAAGGATGCTGGGAAATTAGATCCAAGAGCCCTTAGGTGTGTGTTTATTGGGTACTCACCGACACAAAAAACTTGTGACTATTGGTCTACCTTACCTATCATACTATTAATTACATTGTTATAGGAAATATAATACTAATAATATTACACGTATATCAACAGGAAGGCTTTATGGTTTCGAGATAGATTTTGATAAGACATGAAGAGATACAGTGGATGTTTCGTGCGAGTTCTTGTTCCTTTTTTAAGTGCAATTGGTAAGTCTAGATCTTCAGCACTTGGTTTTTCATGTTCATCTATTGGTTTGGAAGTGGTTTTGGAATTTTGTGCAATGGCACGAATGGGAGATTGTACCTGTACTGGTTGAGAGACTGGTATTTTCCACCCGAAATAAACTTGCAGTGGTGGAATGTTATCTTGATTTCCCTCATTTTTCATCCTTTCAACTGATTTGGTTGACTCGATTGACTCTATTGGCGGAGAAGTGGGAGACGTAGACTCACTAGATTCCTTGAAAGATTTAGATTGTAAATAAGTGGGCTTACAGACAGTTGTGGGGATAGACTTAGATTGAACATCCCGAACAAAACAAGGATCAAGAAGAAACATGTCCTTTGCTTTATCTTCATTAAAGATTTCCCCTGAAGATAAGTGTTCCTAAAAAACGATTCATCCTCGACAAAAGTAACATCTGTTGAGACAAAGTTTTTTAATAGGTGGATGAAAACATTTATAACCCTTTTGTGTGGAGGAATATCCGATAAAAATGCATTTAAGAGCACGTGGATTTAATTTGCTCCTATTACAAAAATGAACATGAACAAACACTACATACCCAAAGATTCGAGGAATAAGATTGTTTGATGCAGAGAAGTTTGGGAAAAATTTTGTGAGAATATCAACTGGACTTTTGAACCCCAAGACACAAGTCAGAAGCCTGTCAATAAGATGTGTTGCGGTTAATACAGCTTCACCCCAGTATTGTTTAGGAACACTCTTGTGAAACAGTAATGCTCTAGTGATCTCTAGGAGATGGCCATTCTTCCGCTCAGCTACTCCATTTTGTTGTGGAGTGGTAACACATGAGGATTCATGAATGGTCTCTGATTTTTGAAAAAATAGAGTAAGGATTTGGTTGAAATAGTCCTTGGCATTGTCTGATCGAAATCTCTTAATTTTTGCATCAAATTGAGTATCGATCATGTTTTAAAAATTAGGAAAAACGATGCTCACATCGGATTTATTTTTCAAGAGGTAAAGCCATGTGACTCGAGTATAATCATCAATAAATGAAACAAACCACTTAGCACTAGAAATATTTTCAATGGTAGAAGGCCCCCAAATATCACTATGAACGAGAGAATAAGGAATAGAAGTTTTTGTATTGCTTATTGGAAAGGAAGCACGTTTATGCTTGGCAAGTTCACAATCATTACAATGAAAGGCGTCAAAAGTAAGACTCTTAAATAAGGAAGGAAACATCAACTTGAGCACTTTAAAAGATGGATGACCTAAACGATGATGATAAAGCCAAATTTTATTTTTGTTTGACATTACAGTCTCAAAAAAAAAAAAAAAAAAAGGATGTAGATATGGGATTTTCAACTCTTGTTACACTGCTTGGTTTTTTCAGGAAATAGAGACCATCTCTCTGACTAGCACGTCCAATCATCTTCTTTGTGTCTAGTGCCTCAAAAACACAATGTGAAGGTTACACTGCAATTTAAATCTTTAGTTAATTTTTGAATGGAAATAAGATTGGAACATGGAGGACATTTTTTAGTATAAGGTCCTTGTTTATGTAAATATCCCCTTGGGTAGCTACGGTGGCGATGGATCCATTGGCTATTGTAATCTTTCTATGGCTATAGCTGGGAGTGTAAGAGATAAAATGATTGTAGGAACATGTTATATGATTAGTGGCTATAGAATCAATCACCCACATGTGACGAGAATTTCTTTTTGAGACATTAGTATAAGAGGAGAAGAAATACCTGAAATCGCCATTGAACAACCTGTCGAGGTTGGCTTCTCAAAAGATCCTAAAAGTCTTTAGTTCCTCAATTTCCTCGTTGGTAAATTCAGGCAAAGATTTCTTGGAATCTTCTTCGCTGATTGACGAAGTACTCGCAATATGTGCTTGACTTGGATCTTTCACACTTTGATTGAGCTTTTCATTTGGCCTGCCATGAAGTTTCCAGCATCTCTTCTTGTGCGACGATGCTTTTTGTAGTATGTGCAGAATAGAGTATCTCGGTCAAATGGTTGGTTGAGTCCCCTTGAGTAAACTAACGAAGGAAGATTGTTTGCCACTTTCAATTTTGTGGCTCTGGTAACAAGTGCAGAACCATCTGTTCCTTGAGGTTCAAGCATAATGCTTCGACGTCCTTCTTCAGCGCGTATGTAGAGATTGTCTCATTTAGAGACGGCAGGTCCGGTTTTCCCAAAATCTGCACTCGAACAGCATCAAACTCAACATTTAATCCTGCAAGAAAATCATAAATACAATTTTTCTCCACAAAACGCTTTAGAATTGTTGCATCTTCACTGCAGCGCATTTGGATGCATTGATAATGATCCATTTCTTGCCACAAACCTTGTAAGAGACTCGAATATTCAGTGACAGTCCGAGTCCCTTGTTTAGTTGCTGAAATTTTTGTCTTAATTTCGTATATTTGTGCAGCATCATTAACCTTGGAATGTGTCAGTTGAATAGCTTCCTAATCTCCTTGGCGGTTCCAAGAAACATACATGTATCACTAATTTTTGGCAGCATCGAGTTCCATAACCATGACATCACCATGGAATTTTGTTCATCCCACGTTGGAAATTTGGGGTAGTCCTGTGAAGGACCTGTGTCCAATTAAATGGCTCAATTTGCCTCTACCCTTTAGGAAAGTGCGGACCAATTGTGACCATTTAAAGTAATTTTCCCATTTAATTGATATGTAGCTTGAATGTTCTGTGTCTCCGATTGCAACAGCAGCAGTATTCTTGAGTGCAAGGGCACTCATGTCTGGGCTGGTAATTTTAGTAGAGTGATTCGACATGACTGATTGAATGGAAAAAGAAATAGATACAAACAAGGGAAAAGGGGAGAAAAGGCTAAGACAATGAGAAGAACAGAGAAGATGGAGCTCGTTTTGATATGGCCAGAAAAAAAATTCTGAGTTTTATCAGGAAAGAGCCAACAGGTCTGATACCATGACACAAAACATAAGATAAAAAAGAATTTCTATCATATTACAATTAGGTTACATCCCTAGGTTTATATACAAAATTGTCTAGCTAAAAAATAGTAATAAACTCCCTCAAAAAAAGGAAGACTCCTAAAAAATGCAATCCTCTTAAAAGGAAAAAAAAAATTTCCCTAATTATAATTCTAAAAATCAGTAACTTAATTATAATCCCTAAAAATAAGGAAATTAATTATAATTCCTAAAAATCAGGACCTTATATACAGTTTTCTATGATTACATAATTTGACACAATCTTTCCAATTAAAGCTACATAATTCCACAATTATATGTGTCTACATATTAAATTTATATTGACCTTCCTGATGCAACTTTATTATTTACATATGCTTGATTCGTTCTTTGTTGTTATTTTGTATTCTCTTTCCTTTGTAATTGTTCAGCCAATAGCCATGTGGCTGCTTGTATAGTTGTTTTACTCTTGGGTGAAACACATGTCTCGTTTTTTTTTTCTAAGGAAAAAGACAAATAAAAATTATACAAAAATAATACCAAATTAGGACCTTTATATCGCATTTTGGAATAGAGACACGATAATATTCAAGGGGCGATACAATGACCTAAGCGAGAGAAAACTTTCGGTCAACTTGGTATTGGATAACCAAATGGTGATATGGATATCGTACCTTAGCTTCGTGATACACGCCTGACTACGTCTGCAACTGTTGTATTTTAGTTTCCTCCTCTTCCTTCATTTTTTTCCCTCCACTTCCATCTCCATAAACTTTCTAATGAAATGAAACTTTGAATCCCACACACACTCTCTCTCTTCCCCCTTCAACCGAAAGCACAAAAACCTAACACAATTATCGTGTCCATACTTTCACTATCCATAACATTATCGTAAGACAAAGACACCCTCGGAGCTTCTCGCACTCGTTATCCTCCAAATGGCTTGCATTAACACCAACCTAAACGACGATAACACTACTACTGAATTGGAACAAGAACCCAGCATCGACACTGACAAGCTAAGCTACGAAATCTTCTCCATCATCGAAACCAAATTCCTCTTCGGTTACGACGACCACAAGCTCTACATACTCCATATCCTAAACTCTAACCCTAACCCTAACCCTACCAACAACATTTCTGTCAAAGACCAGCGTAGCAAGAGCTGCATTCTCTCTGTTGATGCATCCGCCAATGGCCTCCTCCCCAGAATCCTCTCCGGAAAGGCCCTATATCTACATGTATTGCACCTTAAAGGTGTGATACCAAAACACTATTCATGTAATTTTTTTTTTTTTTTTTAGTTTTGCTTTGTGTAATTTTTTTTTGAAGGTATATTAAACATATAATATTCTCTTTACTCTTAGTTAAGAAATCATTTTCAATTTCCCTCATTTTCTTCTTTTCTGCTTAGGTTTGACTGGTCAATTGCCGGTGAAAAAAGAAAGAACTTATGTTTGATGATTTATAAAGAAATTTCTCGATATGAAAATTGCTACACTTCTGTTATCTGGAACTATGGAAAGGATGTTTTATTTTGATCACCATGCTACTAAGTCTCCCTTTTGCAGCTTGAGACATTTTATGGCTGTAGGAAATTGAAATGCTTTCTCTTGGATCCTTTAAAACTAGAGATGAAAATAGTTACAGTTTTCTGTTTTGTGGAGCTATGGGAGGGATGTTTTATTTTAATTGCCATATTACTAAAATCTCCTTTTAACCGCTTTTGACATTTCATGATTGTAGGGAATTGAAATGCTTTCTCTTGGATCCTTCAAAACAGGAGCGATTCTTCTGGTAAGACAGCTTAATAGCTTATTGCTTGTCACCCTTCGCTTTGTTCTTGGTGTTTCTCAAGCATGGTTTACAAGTCTTGTCATTGGCAATATTTGTGCCTAAAGGCTTTGAGGGCTCATCAAAGGGTCCTCTGTGCTATATACTACTCCAAACAATTACTTTAGACTATGCTTAAAGTTATTTTTTCTTGCTCGTATTATTATTAATGATAGTAGCGTGCTTGACAATGGCAGAAAAGGTAACAAACAAATGCTACCAATAAGATGGAACAGAATAATATCTTTATTATTTTTTCCTGTTATATTATTTTCTATGAAATATTCTTTACCCAAAAATTTTCTATAAAATATATAATATAACACTATTCCCTCTTGGACTTTGCGGTTGTCTTCTTGATAAGTTATTCCATATCTTCCTGGATCCGGCAACTTGTGTGTGAAATTCTAGCATCAAAGCAGACTTTGATAACCGATCTGCTGTTCTAGTCGAATTGCAGTCAGAGCACTAGTTGAACCTCCAGTCAACATGTTGGTAAACTCCTGGTCAACTTGAAAGTTATCCCATATCTTCCTGGATCCAGCAACTTGAAAGTGTGAAATTCTAGTGTCAAAGTGGACTTTGATAACCAATCTGCTGTTCTAGTTGAATTGCATAGTTACAGAACTAGTTGAAGTCCCTCCAGTCGACATGTTGGCAAACTCTTTGGTCAACTTGCTGGTTAAATCCTATATTTATGTATTGTTGAGGAAAACAGAGACAAGGAGGAAAAATTTAATTCTTTGATAATTACAATTGAAGAGGATTACGAGCCTATTTAAACACAAAGTTGGATAACAAAGTAGCTAACATCTAGCTAACAACCCGAGAATAAAACTAGAGTTTATCCTAAGTTTATCTTCTCCTAAAAGTAAGGAAACCGTCAGATAACAAACAAACAACTTTGATGTTATCCTTTAAGGATAATTCTAGTAATTGTATACGTGATATTCTACGTGTATTACAACACTCCCTCAAGCTGGTGCATACAAATTACACATGCCTAACTTGCTGACAAGTTATTCAAAGTGGTCTTTGACTAGGTCCTTTGTTAGTAAATCCACTTCTTGTTGCTTGCTTGGTACATAGACAATACAAATAGTCCTATCTTCAATCTTCTTTTGATAAAGTGTATCCACCTCCAAATGCTTGGTTCTATCATGGTCAACCAGGTTGTGTGCAATACTTGTGGTTGACTTATTACCATTGTATAGCTTAATTTTGGTTAGTCCTATGAAGTTGCAGCTCCTTTAATAATCGTTTGATCCGCATCAATTCACAAACACCTTGAGCCAAGGCTCTAAACTTAGCTTCAACACTGCTATAAGCTATCATGGATTGTTTCTTGCTTCTCCAAATTACTAAATTACCCTAAACTTTCGTACAATACTTGTTTGTAGATCTTTGGTCTACAATGGAATCTGCCCAATCAACATATGTAAATTCTTCTACACTCCCTCATTTTTCTTGAAAAGTGAACCATTTCCAGGTGTTCTCTTGAGATATCGAAGGATTTTATATGCTATCTCTAGGTGTTCTTTAAGAGGATGTTTCATATATTGATTGACCAAGCTGACTGTGAATGCAATATCTAGATGGGTATGAGACAAGTAGACTTTCCAACAAGTCGTTGGTACCTTCCCTTGTCCTCCAACTTTTCTTCGCCCTTGTTTTTATATTTCACCTTAGGTTCAACTAGTGGTGTTGCTAGTTTACAGCCTAACATCCTTGTTTATCTTAGCAAATCTGTCACATATTTCCTTTGTGAGACTAAGTTTCTTTCTTTGCTTGCAATTTCCATTCCTAGGAATTACTGTAGTTGACCAAGATCTTACTTCAAAAGTCTTGAGCTAAAAACTTCTTAAGTCCCTCTAGTTCTTCAAGATCATCTAGTTCTTTAAGATCATCACGGTTAGAATTATATCGTCAACATAAACAATTAAAATAGCTACCTTACCACTTTGAGTGTTTGAAGAGCAAAATATGGTCAAATTGCCTGGTGTATAGCCATGCCAATTAATTACTTGGTTGAAACGTTCGAACCAAACCTGCGAAGACTGCTTTAGCTCGTATAAAGATTTTTTCAAATAACATAGTTCCAGTCCCATATTTCTCTTCTAAACCAGGAGGAATTCTCATAAACACCTCTTCCAAATTCCCATTCAAGAGCGCATTCTTGATGTCAAGCTGTTAGAAAGGCCAATCAAGGTTGGTTGCGATTGAGAGTACAACTCTGACTGTATTGGGTTTAGCCACTAGTGCAAATGTTTCCATGTAGTCCACTTTATATGTTTGAGTGAACCTTTTTACCTATCGCGCTTTACACCGCTCAATTGTTCCATCAGCCTTATATTTTGGATTGAAGACCCACTTGCATCTCACAATGTGCTTGTTCTTTGGTTGAGTGACGATTTCCTAGGTCTTATTTTTCTCTAATGCCATCATCTCTTCGTCCACTGCCCTTTTCCATTCTGGTTGTTGAAGTAATTCCTCAATATATCTTGCTATAGCTATCTCATCAAGTTTAGTTGCAAAAGCTCTATATTTCGGAGTCAACTTACTGAAGCCTAACAATTTGGAGATCAGATGTAGTGTGCAGCTTCTTATTCCCTTTTGTTTTGCAATTGGAAGATCTGCTTATGATGTTCTAGTGTTATTTTGGTTGAAAGAAATATCATCACTAGAATATCTAAAGGTTTTCTTACGCGGTTTACTGTCTTTGGTTTGGACTCTTGAAAAGGAGGCTCTTTAGGGGGTCATTCCTCCTATTTACTACCCCATTGTTGTGTGTAGATCGGTAGTTCACATTCTACAGGTATCTTCTATTTGGTTCCATGATTGTTTGCTCTTTGTTTTTATTTGCATTCGTGGTTATGAGTGGCATTGTAAGTGGATTTTCTGGGATAGAGAAGGTAAACAAGTTTTCCAAAAACAAGCTTCTGTCATTATGGCCCCCTATTGCGAAGTGTTTTGAGTAAAAGGATTGGGACTCATGAAAGGTAACATCTATGGACACATACAAACGCTTGGTTTGGGGATTGTAACATTTATATTCCTTTCGTGTAGATGAATATCCAAGAAAAACACATAGGTTCAAGCTTGTTTTGGATTGAGCTTAGAATGTGAACATAAGAAACACCCGAATGTTTTTTGAGGGAGATAAGAAAGTGAGTGAGTGAGTGAGGATAAGCTTTCAAAAGAAGAGTCAAGGGAGTTTGATGTTGGAGGACACGAGATGGCATGTGATTTATTAGATAGGCTGCAGTTAATACAGCTTCATCCCATAATTGTTTTGGAACGGAGATAGTAAACATGAGAGCTTGGGCTACTTCTAACAAGTGACTATTTTCCATATCAGCAATTCCGTTTTGTAGAGGTGTCCCTACATATGAACTCTTGTGAATAACCCCATGAGATTTTAGGCAATCACCTAGAATGGTATTGAAATATTTTGTACCATTATCAGTATGAAAGACCCTTAGATTGGCATTAAACTGCATTTTGATCATGGTATGAAAACTTTTGAAAATGTTTTCAACTTTAGATTTGTCTTTAAGAAGATAAACCCAACTTTAGATCATTGATAAAAGTGATGAACCATCTAGTATTAGATATATTTTGAACTGTAGATGGACCCCAAATGTTACTATGAATTAGTGAGAAAGGTTATGATTCTTTATACGGATGAGATCGAAAAAACAACACTAGTGTGCTTTGCAAATTGACAAACTTCACAGTGAAATTAACTCAAGCTTCTATTTCTAGACAGAGAAGGGTAAATGTTTTAAATGGGGAAAACTAGGATGACCTAATATATAGTACCATCTCATAATTTCATTACAACTAGAAGCAATACAACCAAAAGCAGAAAGTTTATTGTCTTGAGCTTGGATGGTGCTTTAATGTCAAGGTACTATAGCTTACTACATTCCCTTGCACTCCCATTTGTCCTCCTAGAGGGCAGCTCCTGAAATTCACAACCGGAAGGTAAGAATTTTGCAATACAATTTTGGTCATGGGTAAGTTTACTTATAGAAAGAAGGTTGTACGAGAGATTGGGAACCTGAAGAACATTATGTAGGGTAAGGTAAGGTGTGATACGAATAGAGCCTTTACTAGCAACCGTAGACAAAGAATCATCAGCTATTTTTATTTAGAAATTACTTGGGCATGGCCTATAGGTAGTAAATTGTTGAGATTGGCTGGCCATGTGATCCGAGGGTCCGGAGTCAATAATCTAGGGAGAAGCATCAATGGTAAGAGCGGTAGGCAAATTACCTGTATTAGTGGCATGATAGGTAGAAGTAGCGGGCTGTGATTCAGAATTCTAGGCATGACTTAGGAGGCGTTAGCGCTATTCTATTTGCTCAGGAGTTAAATGGGTTATGATCAACATTTTCAGCAGTATATCCACGAGCACCTGACGAGTTTCTTGGCTTCCAATAAGCTAGTTTACCATTTAGTTTCCAGCATGTGTCTTGGGTATGACCTCTCTTATGACAATGCTCACGTTAAGGAGTTTCTCGTTGATTAATATGAGTATATCCGGCATTATCATCTCGATGTATTACCATGGCAGAATGATCTGCATCAAGACTTGGAGAGAAGCTGAGCATGACACGTTTGTGGCTTTCTTCATGTCAGACTTCAGCAAACGCTTCTTCAATGGATGTTAAGGGAGACTTCCCAAGATTTCTCCACGTACCTCATCTAGATACTTGTTTAGGCCATATAAGAAATCAAATAGCCTCTCTTGATTTGTCCACATACCTTATCTAGATCTTTGTTTAGGCCATATAAGAAATCAAATAGCCTTTCCTTATTTAACATTTTCTTGTACAGAGTGTATCTTTAGTGCACTTAAACTCAGCATCATAAAACAAGTCAATCTTCCTAGAGATTGTGCATAATACTATAGTATTGAGTCACGGTTAGATTTAGTTGCTCTTGATCTCGAAGTTTCGACTTGAGTTCGAACACTTGGGGCGAAATTCCATAAATTAGAGAGTTTCCTTTACGGCATCCCAAACCTTCTTAGCGGTAGACAAGAAAAGATATGTACGCCCAATCTTAGTCTTCATGGACTTAATCAACCATGCGACTATCACAGAATTTTCTGAATCCCATTTCTGATACTTGGGACTACTGATTTACTGTGCCTTGATTTCATTAGTAAGGTAACCTAGCATCCTTTGCCATGGAGGTATAAGGTTATGGATCTCAACCATTGTAAAAAATTAATCCCATTCAACTTGTGAATAGTGATCTGCATGGATGGGTTTTCAAGATTCAAAGGAATAGTAGCGGTCGTATTTGTCTCATTGATCGTAGCCATTTCTAATTGTCAAAGGCTAAGGGAATAAGGAGATTTTTTGTTTTTTGGTTGGAGAGTAGGCTCTAATACCATGAGGAAAATGGAGACAAGGAGGAAAAATTTAATTCTCTGATAATTACAATTGAAGAGGATTTCAAGCCTATTTAAACACAAAGTTGGATAACAAAGTAGCTAATATCTAGCTAGCAACCCGAGAATAAAAACTAGAGTTTATCCTAAGTTTATCTTCTCCTAAAAATAAGGAAACCATCAAATAACAAACAACTTTGATGTTATCCTTTAAGGATAATTCTAGTTATGTATAGGTGATATTCTACATATATTACAACAATTGTTAAGCTTGGTAACCCAATTCATCCCTGTGGCAGGGCCTAATCCTGCCAAGGAAGGGATTGAAGTTTGCTAGACAACCTTCGAACTCATTGTTGGCAAATGGGGGATGGTGTATCAGGCTCTCAGATGGACATAGCTGACAAGGCAATTTACTTAGTTCAGTTGTGCTGAGGCTGGAGGATCACGTGTCCAGAGGCAGGTTTGTCTAATCCCAGATTTTGTCGTTTGGCTTCAAAGTGCACAAAACTGGGTTGTGAAGGGAATGAGTGCTGGTGGCACATGCATTGGCTTGCTCTTTTAGGGTGCACAAACAGGTTCGTGGCATAGGCTGGAGGATCATGTGTCTGGAGGCGGTTTTTGTAATCCCAGTTTTTGTTGTTTGGCTTCAAGTGCATGAACTTGGGTTGTGAGGGGAACGAGTGCTGGTTGCACATGCATTGGCTTGCTTTTTTAGGGTGCACAAACAGGTTCATGGCATATGTGTGTGATCAGAGTGGTGAGATTGGTTCAGTGTGATATGATTGGCTGGGTTTAACTTGATCTAGGTTGGCTGGAGTTAACAATGATTCATTGGAGCTTATGTTTTGGCTGAGCACTTGCCTTTGCTGGAGCCACCATATTGAAGTTCTTACACCAGAAGACTCAACATGTTCTGTTTGACGAAAGACTTCTCCTTTCTACCATTTTCTTCTCTTTCTTGTTTGCATAATGTTGAAGGAACATTGTGAATTGTTATATGCATGGTTATTGTTATCGGATTGATTAGAAGATCTTCCTTTCTACCTATCTTGAAAGTATGATTTTGGGTTCGTTAGAGAGAACCCAACGATCTCATAAAATACAAATAATTTTAGGGAAAACCAAATCTGTCTTCTCTTTCTTTCCTTCTTGAATAAATACACATAAGGTAGTTCATGGCAGTTATTCCCTATTTTCATTTTTTTAAACACAACAGAACATGCACATAGACAACACATCCCACAATGCCACTTGGCTTATTTTCCTTAACTATTGACATGCACACCCAACACACAAACAATATTACAAATACAACTGTAACAAATTTTCAAACGCGCACAACCACATCCTAACAGACCCGACTAAACTGATAAACAATAAATAACATACAAACGACACCACAACACTTTCAGATTTATCCTTTCTTCTTCCTACGTTCATAGATATGCTTAAAAGGGATGATTTCTTTGCTGAAGTGTGTAACATTACTCCCTCCCTCAAGAAAACGCATGACCTCATGCGCGAATTGAGGATATTGGTCAATCATATCTTGTGCGGATTCCCATGATGCCTCAGCTGGTGAGTAGTCTTGCCAATGTATGAGAACTTGAGGATGAGAGTGGGATCGGTGCACGTCTAGAACAGCTTGGGGTTGAGGCTTATGGTCCCTTGTTGTATAATGGGTACAACCGGATGGGTTGTATCAGTACCTTCAAATTTCTTTAGGCAAGAAACATGAAATACGGGGTGTATTTTCATGGTTGAAGGTAGATGCAAGCGATAAGCAACTGTACCAACCTTGGATTGAATTTGAAAAGGTCCAAAAAATTTTGGTGCAAGTTTTTGATTACGCCTTTGGGCAACAGTAATTTGCCTATAAGGCTGTAACTTCAACAGTACCCAATCCCCCACTTCAAAGTGGACCTCTCGATGCTTCTTATCATATGAGTCCTCATACGGCTTTGTGCTTGAAATAACTTGAGCTTGAGATCTTTCCAAATGAGATCTCTATCCTGTAATTCCCTTTCAACATTTTCTAGACAAGCTTTACCCGAACAGTAATCAAGTAGCCTAGGGGGGGATCTTCCATATACGATCTCAAAGGGGGTAGCCTTTAGAGTGGTATGGAAGCTAGTGTTATAGCAATATTCTGCCCAAGCAACCCAATCAACCCACTTCTTTGGTTGTTCACTAGTGAAACACCTATAATACATTTCAATAGTACAGTTCACCACTTCGGTTTGATTGTCACTGTGGATGATACGCTGAGGAAAAGTTCAATTGAGTCCCGCAAAGTTGAAATATCTCTTTCTAGAAAGAACTAGTGAAGGTAACATCTCTATCACTTACAATGGATTCGGGTATTCCATGTAGCTTGACAATATTGTCAAAGACCTTTGCTATTGATACAGCTGTATAGGGATGTCCAAGTGGAATGAAGTGCGCATACTTGGAAAACCGATCAACCACTACCAGCAGCAAGGACTTTCCATGGGAATTTGGTAGGCTTTCAATGAAATCCATTGAATGTCTGACCAGATTTGGGAAGGAACGGTTAGAGGTTGTAATAAACCTGCTGGCAAAAGGTGCTGCACCTTATGTCGTTGACAAATAGAGCAAGACTGACAAATTCTTGAATTTGATGCTTCATCCCTGACCAAAAGAAATCCTGGGAAACTCTATATAATGTTTTCTGATAACCTTCATGGTGAGAAGGTGAACAACATCAATCACCGTATGACAAAGGCTGGATTTATCATTTAAATTCACCCTGTTCTGGTCAAAATCAAGTCATCCTTCACTGCCCATTTCATATCCTTTTCTCCCTTCTCGATCTGCAATTTCAGTTCTTGTAGCATTGGTAATTGTTTAACATCATTTTTGATAAGGTCAAAGAGATGTAAAATGGGGGTAGAAATTGCAGAAAGTTTTGCATGATTTTCTGTCCTTCGAGAGAGAGCATCTGCTACTAAGTTCTCTCTTCCAGCCTTGTATTCAATGGTAAAATCAAATCCCAATAACTTACTGATCCAATGTTGTTGAGGAGAAGTAGTCACCCTTTGCTCTAACAAAACTTCAAGCTATAATGGTCTGTCCTCACAATAAACTTCCTTCCCCAAAGGTAAGCTCTCCAATGGCGCACAGCTTTAACTAACCCAATTAACTCCCTTTCGTATGCTGCTAATTTCATATGCTGTTGGGCGAAAGGTTTACTGAAAAACGAGATAGGCTTACTTGTTGTTGCAATACAGCTCCAACACCTTTACCCGAAGCATCACACTCAACAATAAACTCCAATAAAAAGTTAGGCAAGGCTAATACAGGTGTATCTGACATAGCTAGTTTTAACCTTATAAATGCACCTTCTGCCTCCTCAGTCCAAATGAAATTATTCTTGCATAGCATATTAGTCAACGGTTGTGCAATTTTACCATAATCCCGCACAAACCGTCGGTAGTACCTTGTCAATCCCAAGAAGCCTCTTAATGTTGTAATAGACATGGGTTTAGGCCAACTTCTCATTGCTTCCACCTTCTCCGGGTCAGCTTCTACTCCATCTGCTAAAATGAGGTGTCCTAAGTAGGAAACCTGTTTTTACTCAAAGAAACACTTAGATTTCGAGGAACAGCTGCTGATTCTGAAGTACTCCAAACACTTCTGTAGATGTTTCATATGCTCAACCCATGTCTTGTTATAAATTAAAATGCCATCAAAGAAGACCAACACACTTCCTCAATAATCCCTTGAATACTTCATTCATTAGTGCTTGAAATGTGGATAGGGCATTTGTGAGGCCAAAAGGCATCACAAGAAATTCGAAAAGCCCATGATGTGTTCTAAAGGCTGTTTTCTCAATGTCCGCTTCATGCATTCGTACTTGATGATATTCGGAAGATAGACGAGTTTTGAAAAATAACGAGCCCCATGCAACTCTTCCAATAATTCCTCAATAACTGGAATGGGAAACTTATCCTTCACTGTGTAATCATTGAGAGCTCTATAATCCACACAAAATCTGCATGTCTTGTCTGCCTTGAGAACGAGTAAAATCGGTGATGAGTAGGGAGATTGGCTAGGACGAATAATACCTTTACTCTGCATTTCCTCGCATTGCTGCTCAAGCTCATATTTTTGTTGATGTGGGTATCTATAGGGGTGCACCACGACAGGAGGGGTGTGGTTTCAATCTGATCCGATGATCACAACTGCGAGATGGTGGTAACCTTGCTGGTTGTTGAAATAAATGGTCATATTCCATTAGCAACACTTGCAGCTCCTTCTGCTGTTCAACTACATTAATAGCGGCCATCAATCTACTTGGCTTTTCTTCCATAATTCCCTCCAAACAAACCAATGAATTGTTTGCTCTAAACCTCATACGCATAGCAAAGAAATCCCAGCTAATGTCTCCAAGAGTCATCAACCAATTCACTCCAAGCACTATACCAACTTCCCTTAGAAATAGGGTATAAAGATTAATTTGAAATTTCTATCTTGCAATCTCAAGAGGTACATTTCGACATAGCCCATCACTGTAAATGTGCTCTCCATTTGCAACCATTACCCTCATCTTTGTCTTTCGTGTCAATGGTAATGACAACCTTTCCATAGTACCCGTATCAATAAAGCTGTGGGTGCTCCTCGAATCCACTAGCACTAGCACTCTCTTCCTATTGGTATTCCCTTGTAACTTCATAGTACGTGCTCGTCCAACTCCCACCATAGCATGTAAAGATACTCCTATTTCTTCCTCAACACCCTGTGGTTCAGATTCATCTCCGGGTAGATCATATTTCCTTCGGATTCCAACCAAAAAAACTTCTTACATTTATGCCCAGCTGTAAACCTCTCATCACAATTGTAACATTACCCTTGCTCCTCCTTTGGGGTTAATCAACGAACAAACGGAACTTTTCTTTCTGTTACTTCAACACCAAATCTCCTTTTTGTGAGCCCAATTTCTTCACAACACATGGTTGCGTTTTTCAAAAATTCGGGCATAATTCATTGCCTGTGTAAAATCCTTCGGTTGTTGTATTCCCACATCCAAAGAAATATCTTCCTTTAACCCACTCAGAAATAACTTCGCCTCTTTGTTTGGATGAGAGAGATGGTTCTTGCGCTGCCAACTGAACAAACTTACTCCGACGGCCTCCACTGTTCCACTTTGTTTTAATTTGGCCAATTCTCCCAAAGGATTCATCCTCATGGGTGGGCCAAATTGAATGTTGCATAACTCCTTAAATTCCTTCCATTTCAAACCGGGCTTGTCCTTACTTATTTTCATCAACCACAATTGTGCCTCGCCTTCATTGTGGATGCCGACCAACTCCATTTTGTCCTTCTCCGCCGTATCGGATCTTCTGTACCATCAAATTTCAAAAAATCCAATTTCGCAATTCTGGGCCCCCAAGTACTTCGTTCACTGTCCCCCATCACGCACGATCCAGCCTCGGTCCTTCCATCATCATCGCTGCATGCTTCTTGCTCCCTCGCTTTCCCCTTCTGGTTAGCGACGCTCTTGGATAAGGACGCCATTTGTTGAGAGATCTCCTCCACTTGTGCTCGATCATGTTCATATATTTGGAGGAAGGCCTGAAACTGTTGTTCCAATTGCTTGATATCTTCCGCTATGGCCGGCTCTGATACCAAATTGTTATCAGATCGATTAGATCTTCCTTTTCTACCTATCTTGAAAGTATGATTTTGGGCTCATTAGAGAAAACTCAACGATCTCATAAAATACAAATAATTTTATGGAACACCAAATCTGTCTCCTCTTTCTTTCCTTCTTGAATAAATACATATAAGGTAGTTACATGGCAGTTAATCCCTATTTTCTTTTTTTTAAACACAACAGAACATGCACATAGACAACACATTCTATAATGCCACTTGGCTTATTTTCCTCAACTATTGACATGCACACACAACACACAAACAACATTACAAATACAACTGTAACAAATTATCAAATGCGCATAGCCACATCCTAACAGACTCGACTAAACTGATAAATAATAAATAACGTACAAACAACACCACAATACTTTCAGATTTATCTTTTCTTCTTCCTACGTTCATAGATATGCTTGAAAGGGATGATTTCTTTGCTGAAGTGTGTAACGGTTATGGATCCATTCACTATTAACATCCTTATGCTAAGGGATTGCGGGCTCACTAAGGAGCCCTCCAATCTCCTAAACTACTCCTTTCAAACTATTTTTATAGAGAACTTTTCTTGGTTGCATTGTTATTGATAATAGTAGTTTATTTATATAAATTTGACAATAGTAGAAAAAGAAATGATTAATTACGAGAACATGACTTATATTTTGATCAATTTGCAAACACGACCTGTATTTAGGGGTGCAAACGAGCCAGGTCGAGCTGGGCTTTTGTCGGCTCGGGCTCGGCTCGTTTATTTTTTAACGGGCTGGAGCTGAGTCGGGCTTTTAACAAGCCTGGAATATGTAGGCTCGGGTCGAGCCCTTTAAGCTTTTTCAAGCCCGAGCTCGGCTCGTTTAGGCTCGTGAGCTTGGGCTCGTTTCGTTAAACGAGCTTGAGCTCGGTTCATTTAGCTTATATAATTATTTTTTAATTATATTTATAATATTAAAGTAATAATATAATATCAATAATATATATATATATATATATATATATTAAACGAGCCTGTTCACGAGCTTGGCTTGTGAGCCCTTAACAAGCCTGTTCACAAGCTTTGTTCTTGAGCCCATAACGAGCCTATTCGCGAGCCGGCTTGCGAGCTTGAGGACAAGCTCAGGCTCGGCTTGTTTAGCTAAACGAGCCTGAGATGGAGCTCAAGCTTGGCTTGTTTAGTTAAACGAACCCGAACCAAGCCGAGCTCGAGCAGCTCGCAAATAGCTTGGCTCTTTTGCAGCCCTACCTGTATATCTTTTTTTGACGAATAGATGACCCTAGTTTCATATAAAAGTATCAATATTGTTTAATAATTTTTTAATGATATATGTCAATATTTTATTGATCATAAAAATTAGTTATATATATATTTTCAATTTTCTCATTTTTTAACTTTTGATTATTTTATTTATTTATTAATATATTTTATTTCATTAACTTTTTTAGACTAATGAGACTAACACATATCCCTCTAATAGTAATTAATTATGATGATATTTTTTTATAAAACATGGGTCACCTATTTGTCAAAAAAATAAAAATAACATAGGTCATTTGTTTGCAAATGGGTTAGAACACAAGTTATGTTTTTGTAATTAACCCAAAAAGAAATAGACAGATGTGACAAATAATATAAAAGGAAATGGAAAAAAAAGCCTCTTTTTAAATCTGTCTTATTATTTACTATCATATTCATGATAGCTGTGAATGTTTATTTGGAATTGTATGTTACATTTGAATTTTATTTTAGAGGTGGGTTTCCATGCAGATTGATTTATCCTGCATTTTTTGAAACTGACATTTTTCATGTATTTAACTATTTTTTTTTTTTTTTACAGAAATATGATAAAAAAACTTTTCTGTTTTTTGACTTTCAAATATAATTTAATCCACAATCCTACTTATATAAATCAGTATGTTAAAAGATTCTTTACGTTAAACATTTTATCTAGAGGTATGGATATAAGTTTTTTTGCCTATTGCTTGGTTAAAATAGAATCGCTAGGTCAGTTACAATTAATTTTAAACATAGATTGCTTTACGAGGTTGGAACTTTTCCATTGTCTAATTTAGAAATAATTTTCCTGTTTTGTTATGCCATTTCATGGAAAAATGTTTTCCTTTAGAAGAGAAAAGTTTTTTACTCAAAAGGTCCTTTTTAGTATAACAAACAAGGAAACTATAGAAAAAATTTATAAAAAATATATCTCATGAAACAAATGAGGTCTTAATTTGTGTTCGATTTTTGCTATTGTTTCTTACCTTGCCTATTAAATTTGACATGTATATTTTAAAATTTTTCCAGGCTGGACTTTTTGTTTATGATATATTTTGGGTTTTCTTTACACCTGTCATGGTCAGTGTCGCAAAATCATTTGATGCACCAATCAAGGTCAGAATCCATAGTATTTAAGACTTTTAACTCATTATGTATTAGCTATTTGCACTTGCAGAGCTTAATTGTCATTTTCTACCTCTGTGATCACCATGAAAATGCTTTTTCTTGTCTAGCTTTTGTTCCCAACAGCGGATTCAAGCAGGCCATTCTCAATGCTTGGACTTGGTGATATTGTCATTCCTGGTAATGCATTTGATCTCTAAAACTAGGCCTTTCTATATATTTACGTGTGAGCTAGTCTTCTGTTTTTATGATTAATGCAATGAGAGTGCACATTGTTTGTGTCAATAATTTATAGAAATCAAGTTCTTAAAGAAGTTACAAATTTTCAGGCTGTGAAGCTTATGGGGAACTTCTCGCATATTAGAAAGAGATCCTTTTATTTGCTTATTTAAGTGTTGCATATTCTACCACAATTGTTTTCCTTTTTTCTATTTTACACGGAAGATGCCACCAATGTTTGTGGTCTTTAGGAGTGCCCTTTCTAATGTAACTTTTAGTGTTATAACCTTGGATTGAATCGTGTTGTGGTTTCCACAAGCATGCCAAGTCAATGGAAATACAAAAATGTTTTTGATCTAAAATTTGGCACCAATCCTGACAATGATATGTCGCAGCACTTTTTTTTTTTTTTTTGGTAGTTCATGGGGGAAAAGGAAAATAATATTGCTTTTTTAAAAAAAAAATTACAAAAATGCCACTGGAATAAAAATAATCCCAAGGATAGGCAAGTTGACCTCGTTTTTTGAAGAGACGAGGTTGAATCAAGTCGTCTTTAACTTTGTTTATTCAAGAGACGAGGTCAGTGCAAATACATTGACCTTGTCTCTTGAAGAGACGATATCGGCCACTAATGATCTCGTCTCTTCAAGAGACGAGGTCAACTTGCCTATTTTTTGGATTATTTTTTCATTTGATGGATTTATGTAATTTTTTTTTTTGAGATATGGTTATTTTTTCCTTAATCCCAGTTCTTGGTTGCTGCTTGGATGACTTATTTTAGTAATAATTCTATTAGCTGTTATTATTGAGGGTGAAAATAAGGATTAAGGAAAAAATAATCATTTTTTTAAAAGTAAATTACGCAAATCTACCAAATGAAAAAATAAATCCAGAAATAGGCAAGTTGATCTTGTCTCTTGAAGAGACGAGATCGGCCATTAATGATCTCGCTCGTCTCTTCAAGAGACGATATCAACTTGCTTATTTTTGGGTTTATTTTTAACTTAGTGGCATTTTTGTAATTATTAAAAATAATCAATATTATTTTCCTTTTCCTTGAAAATAAATCAAGCTGGTTCACAAACTATTTAAGCTTAGCTTTGATGTTTACTCAAGCTACTGGAGTAGCTTATCAAAGTAAGCTCAAACTTCATATATTTAGCTTATGATCCTAATTGAGCTTTATTGAGTTCGAGTAAAGTATAAATATTAATTGAATTCGAATCGAGTTTGGGTATTAATATTATTTTAATTAAAATAATTTTTTTTAATAAATCAAGCTTCAATGAGCTTTATTGAGTCAAGCTCGAGTTTATGTAATGTTACATTGGGTAGGACTTGAGCTTTAAATTTTAAGCTTGGTTAAGCTCAAGCCAAGCTTGAACTTAGTACTATATTATTTCAACTCGATTCGTTTGCAACTCTAGTTATTACTTTTTCTGTACTGGTAAAAGGATAAAAATTTCCGTATTTTATATGTAGAGGGTGATGTTTGAATTGAGATTGCACTGGTAGATGTGTGAATAGGAGTAAAAAGAAAAAAGGAGTAGATAATAGAGATGAGTATATTTGTGGAAAGCTGTGTTTTGAGTTTTTTATTAGGTGTTAAGAACCACTTAAGATGTTTTGTGCATGGGAAATGTTGATGAACCATATCTAGTGTATTGTTAAATCAGTTATGCGTATTCATATGAAAATGAGTTGATTTTGGTCTTTATAATTCCATTCCGAATTTGAGAACATCCTCTATTCAATTTTGGAGTCACTTCTCTCTCTCTCTCTGTGCATATCTATCTATCTAGTCTACTTTCCTCAAGATGTTATGGATGATTGGATATGACATGAGGAAAATCATAGGACTGCTAGATGCTTAAGGTATTGTAAAACAGGTGCAGGAAAAATTCAGGAGAGGTTTTAGGGTCTATCTTTTTATCTTATTTTGGTTGTTATTTTTATTGTTTTCAAATGGATATTTGTCAAGAAACAGATACAGATAAAAAAGATGCATTTTTCCCATAAATAAATCAAAATAGATAAGATATAGATGCAGATCAAATACTGACAATATAAACAGACCCTTAGTTGGGGACCCAGGAATGGGTAAGTCAAAATGCATGCTAGTCATGTGGTGTGGTTTGTTCATGATGTGAATTTCATCGTATACTCTTTAGTTGTTCCGATAATTAATATCACATCCTTTTTATTTTATTTTAGTTATTTTTTAGTCAAGGACTAATGTTTTTAGGTTATTGGGCCAATATATTGTTTATCTGCTAGGTCAGTTATGTTATTCCTTTATTTTAATGTTAACTCTGCATTATCGAACCTTTAAGCATTGAGTGGATGTTCTTTATTCGTTTTGTGCTCTTACCAATCTTAACTGTGGATTATGGCAAACTCATTTATTGAATTCTTTTACAATCTTTTGTACCTGTGATAGTTTTACAATTTGTGGATCCCATCGAAATGGGATGCTAATCACAAACCAGCTTGATGCTGTTAATTGTGAGTAATATTGATTTGACAATCTCGTTCGTATCCTTGAATTTGCTTTACCCTAAACACATAAAAACCCCAAAATTATTCCTCTAATTTAAAAATACAAATCTCTAAAAATTCAATTAATTTGCCACCTATCTGAGCACGTCATCACAATAACATGTGCTTTTGCAAGAATGTGATGATGCTTATGCTGGTTTTCTTTTCTTTGTGTGTTACTCCTCCACATGTAAAAGAACAATGATATTAGCTTTGGTTTGAACTCTTTGTGCTGTTAACATCTAGCTATCTTTATTTGCACGTAATGCTGAAATTTCAAAAGATGATTTTTCCTGCTTTATAATCACCTTCTCCTCTCTCTCACACACTCTCTCTCTCTCTCTCTCTCTCTCTCTCTCCAGGGATTTTTGTTGCACTAGCATTGCGTTTTGATGTAGCTAGAGGGAAAGAACCTCAGTATTTTAAGAGTGCATATTTAGGATACATAGTGGGTCTGGTGCTCACCATTGTTGTCATGAATTGGTTTCAAGCAGCTCAGGTAATTCTTTAAACACCTGGTTCTTCATTTGATTTTCTTTTTATGGTCTACAATTCTCTGGTACTTTAACAGAAATTCTCCATTAAGCATGCTACTTTATTTATTTTAGATGTTACAGACCTTGATTTTGCTATAACCAATTTATGTGTTGCTGCTTTTCAGCCAGCATTGTTGTATATTGTTCCGGCTGTCATAGGTTGTTTGGCTGCTCACTGCATTTGGAATGGTGATGTTAAACCGGTCTGTTCCACTTGCCCTGATGATTTTTATTGCATCATCTTATAGCTTTCTCTATTTTCATGGTTTGTTTGGATCTCAGAATCTAGGAATATGAAAGTCACTCATTCTGAAATTTTCTGAGGTTTTAAGTGGTGATGGATTGTTATGTTCAAAGGTAGAAGATAGAGTGGACTTGTGGCTGTTTGATCTCATTGTGTCTATATGTTGCATGGTCATTGTTTGTGATATGTCCTTTATGTATGTATAATTATTTCATGTGTGCATTTAATTTGTGTTGCGGTTTATAATAAGGGCAGTAGGGACGTGTGTTTAATGGCATATCTTAGTCAAGTGTTATGATGACAGTCTAGGACGTGTTAGTCATGCAAATGTCATTGTTAGGAAAAAAAAAAGGATTAATTATGAAAATATGACTTGTTTTGGTCAATTTGCAGAGACAACTTGTATTAATTCTTTTTATAAATAGGTGATTTGAGTTTTATACAAAAGTGTCAATATAATTAATTACTATTAGAGAGAGATGTGTTAAAGTCTTATTGGTCTAAAAAATTAATTTAATAAAAAATATTATAAAATAAAATATTAGTAGTTACTTTTTTAAAATGAGAAAATTGCAAAAAAAATGTAAAATTAATTGTTATGACTAATAAAATATTGATATGTTATTAAAAAATTATTAAATAATATTAACACTTTTGTATGAAACTTAGGTAACCTATTTGTCAAAATAATTAATAGGTCATATGTTTGCAAATTGGTAAAAACATATGTATGGTTTTTGTAATTAACCCAAAAAAATAATGTCAGGCTGTATATAGTTTGTATGTGTATGTGTCTAAAAGTAACGGGGAAGTTACATGTGTTGGTTCTGTGTAATGTGTAATAATAGGAGAAAAATTAGGGACTTGGCAGTTACTTTTGGTAACAGCATTACTTATGTAATTTTATATATATATCAACTAGAGAAATGGAATAAAGACAAGTCCTATTTTGCAAAAAAAAGTTCAGATTTTGTATCTGAAGAGATCGTAGGGTTTTCTTTTTAATCGAGCCCTAGCCAAGAGATCATCAGGATCTCTCTCAGCGAGCCTGAAAATTTATGTATAAAAAATCAATCTTGTAACATATATGATCTTTAGATTTTCTTTTTTGCTAATTGCACTGTGTTGGATGCCAAAGTCAAGTAAATCAGCAGCCACCTGATAGGGATATGTTCGTAGCCTCTGTAGGTCCTCCCAAAGATATCTAAATGTTGTGTGTTAGATGTTTGGATAGTGTCATTTACTTGTGTAGTGGCCAGGCTACAACTGAGTTACATCCTGTTTGTATGCCTTCTTTTTAGGATGTGTTGCGTTTAGTTACCCGTGTATACATGTGTTGTGATATGACGTAGAAGTGAAGTTGAATCTTCATGAAGTTCTTATCTTCCTATAAGAGATCTGGAGGGCTTCTTCTTAAGGTGCCCTAACTATTATTTGACCAAATAAGAAAGCTATTGGAAAAATATACAAAAAACAAGAGCATAGAGATACCTCCTAAACATACAACCTAGTACAAGACAGCAAGTTGCAATTTGATATTAGAGCTAGAACCCAGGTTGATTCTTGTAATCCCAGTAACAGTTTGATGCAACATGGCAATGTGTCAAGGGCTTTGCACAAAGTGCAACCAGAGGTGCATCAGGAGGAGTTGTTGCAGCAAAAGGAGTTATTATATGAATTGAGTGGAGGAGAAAAGATGGTGGAAAATGGGATTTTGGAAAATTGGTCCCATAAATTTATAGGTTAGATTTTTCTTTATATGATAGGACAACAGATGCAATGGGGCTGGATTAATTGGTGCAAGCATTGCCTTTGTCACTAGAGAACAGTTAAAGGTATAGGTTGGCATTGGTTTCCTTCCATCTTCAAGGAGATGCTCAATGATAGATATGGAAGATACAGCAAAGCAGACTGATTACCTGGGAAGAATTAAAAAATCAGTGCAATCTCAGTTTTGGGCCAATTTTAAGAGATCACTTGGGAGTCGCTCAATGTATCGTGTACTAGAGAACAGTTAAAAGACATTATTGATGCTTATCTATGGCTGTTTCAACAACTAGCAGCAAAGACAAGTACTTCAGTGCTAGAACAGGAGGTTGCAATCTTTATCAGCAAAGACAAGTACTTTAACACCCGAAGGGGGGAGACTATGTTACTCACCAAGACCAAGCTACAGCTGTCACAACAGCTGATAGAGACATGCCAACTGCCTCAGCAGTTGCTTTAAAAAATGCTTTTACAAGCTGGGAAAAGGGCGGAGTCATTATGTGCAAGTTTACTTATTACCACTGTTTTATGTTCAAATTTTAAGCAACAATTACCTCAATAGTATGTTGAGTTCCTATTTTTAGGCTTTGCTTCCTTGGATGTACTGTATGGATGGTTATTAAACTGCATATATAGGTGCTGTGGATGTAATGAAAAATAGGGCTTGAATTCTCTCGGAAGTTTTTGATATTCCTGAAGGGATCTGGGTTCTCTCCTAAGGAGTTGTCCTAAATGTTATCTGACAAGATAGGAAAACTAGGTAGAAAAAAGTCACAAAAACAAGGACGTAGAGGGACTTCACCCTGAGAAAGGAGTACAGACAGCAAGTTCAATCCTTCGACATATTATTAGCTAAAAATCTTGGATAAGTTGAAGCCCGTTCTAAAATCTTTTTTGATTTTTTATTTTTTACTCAAAGCAAATGTTTGAAGTAATAGAAAAGTCAGTTTCTCTTGAAGAGAATTTTCTCGGATTAGACCTTCATGTGGGCACACCTTATACTCAGTACGAGTATTTGGTCTAGTAGGGTCCACACGGTCCGGATCTGCAGGAAAAAGAAAAAAAAAATCTCTGGGGTAAAGGATCTAGCTGCATGAAGTAAGATATTGGTTATTGTCACAGCAGCTTAGTTGATAAAGACACTAATACTTTTTGCCGCTATGCAGTTAATGGAGTTTGATGAGTCTAAGACGGCTGCTGCCTCCCAAGACAGCAAGGATCATAAATCTGGAAAGGAAGAATAGGTGGAAATTCTGGTCCTCGAAACTCTTCAGCTTTTGGCCGGCTAACTTATGCAATTGAAGAGCACTTTTATGTTTTTTTTTCCTTTTTTTTTCCAGCTTAAGGAAACGATAGCTATAGTATTATAGAAAATGATCTTAGGCTTACATAGCTCCTTTTGTCACTTCATGGGTTTCTTATCCTAACCTTGAGAAGTTTTGCGTACTTTCGAGAAGTTTTTCTGTTTGAGGAAGTAGGCATTATAACTGCCCTCGAATGAATTTCTTGCGATGTCAATTTCTCTGTTTATTGATTCACTACAAACTTGTATATGCAAATACCAATTACGTTAAAAAAAAAAACACGCGCACGCATGCACGCACACACAAAAATTATCGCAAGATTGTATGTTTAAGAATGTTGTATGTTTGACATGGGATTTTATATTTTTATATATGTTATATGTTCAACAAGCGATTTATATATATATATATATATATATATATCGGATGTTTAATATTGTGATTTTGTGATGTGAAATTTTATAATGTTTTTTAAGATTGGCAGAGATATGCTACGCGGGTGTATCATGTTTGATTTTCTAGCTGCAAAAATTTTCCTTTGAATTGAATGGGTTTTGTTCAGCAATGGGATGTGATTTGTGAGAGAATATATATGCTTTCGTAGCTGCAAGGGTTGGCGCCCGGGGTTTTCTTTTAAAAGAGTTGCGAGACGAACTATGAATGTGACAAGAATAGGGTTTTGTATGGAAATACAAAATATGGTATTAAAAAAAAAAAAGATGTATTTTATGTGTCAAAGGTGCTATTAAGAGATGTGCTTTTGACCGTTGTAACGAGGGCGAGCATGCTAGGTTTGTTTAATTAATTAATTATTTTTTCAAATTAGAGTGCGCGTGGCGGCTTACGGACCGGAGAACAATAACATGCTTAGGAAGTCGGGAGTAAACAAAAACGTCATGAATGCAGGAAAACTGAATCGGAGAACAATTAACATCCTTAGGAAGTCAGAAGTAAACAAACGGGTCATGAATGCAGGAAAACGAAAGAGCAGAATTGATGAAACCCATGAACAAGAGTCGAAATGCCATATGAAAAAATCCAAGCTTTATCAATTTAGGTGGAATTTACGAGTTTAAGATGAAGGTCAAAGAATAAATAGATAAGTAACTCAATTCACCGATCAAAGACGGATAAAAGACTTGAATTAGAATGGATGATGGTTCAGCACAATAGCCATGCGAGAAAGATAAAGTTTTATTGTTGCGAGTGGAAACTCCTGTCAACCGTGGAGTGCACAGAGAGAGAGCCAATGCATGTTGTTTACTATTGAAGAAGATAAGACGAGGACGCCTCTTTCTCTAAAAGGCGGATTCCAACGAATTTGGGGAGCCTACTGCGTTATGTTTGATAAGGGAAAGTGAACCTATCATGATGGGATCTACGATTTGCTTGAAGATGATAATTATGAGGACCTCTGTGATTTCCCGACAAGAGATGATCGCCATAAACAAGAAGAAGGACGACAGTGACAGCTTAAAGGACTCCGCCGAAGTAAATTCGGATGGAGATGAAATGGGATTTGGCATTATTGTTGATCCTACAATTCTACGATTTTTACAATACGCAAGTTTTGTAAGAGGGGGTGGTCCTCCCGTGCCCTCTAATTTAAAAAAAAAAAAGAAAAGAAAAGGGCGCGCCTGCAAAGTGTGTTCTCTTTACAATGGTTAAAAGCGTGTTTTCCAATCGTGTCACTGGCATGTAAAATACGAATATATTTTTTTATGCTATATTTTGGGATGTTTTTTTAAAATACAATATTTCCATGCAAAACCGACAGGAAAATGGAAGTAAAGAAAGAGTATTGTAAAAAGCCGTTGCATTTTATGTGTAACTTTTCATGCTGGCTTCACTTATTTATTTATTTATTTCGATTGTTCCGTGTTCATAATTAAGTATCTTAGCTTGTCGTGGTTTGGGTCCACCAGTTACACTTGTGTGTGCCTTGCAATCGGGCATCGTAACTCATGTATAGCATTCTTATCTTAAATCAATTAAAATTATCTATAGTTTCATATAATAATAAAACAATAAAATGTCAATATAACTCAATCTTGACATATAAATCATTGTTGTTTTACCATAATTTTATGTTGTTTTTACTATTTAATGATTGGTTGCACAACAGTTTTTCAAGGAAAATTATAAAATAACCTCTATTTAATGAAGTTTTTCTGTTATATTATAATTTTATACATGTATTTCTCCTTGAAATGTGAGAAACATAAAAAAAAAAATATTCACCCTATATCTAATCTTTGGGAGCAAGTCCGGTAATTTGTAAGTTACTTAAGCTCGACTTAGCTTGGGTTGGACTTGTGGGTCAACTTAACTTTAACTTAAAATGAAACCAATTTGTTTAAACAAATTAAACTCTAACTTCTTATTATTTTTAAGAGTGCCTTGTTATTTATTGGTAAATTTATGAGCAATATATGTATTGTGTATATTATACATAATTAAAACAAAAAATAATACATGTATTTTAACAAATATATATACTATATGATATGAGACAATATGTAATATATATGTATAATACAATTTTTATTTATTATTGATTTATCAACAATTTTATATGTGTATATAGCTTCCTAAGTTTAATTTTACCTCATATCACAAAGTTGCAAACAAATTAAGCAACTTATTGGCTATTTAAACTTGGTTCAACTCAAGCTCAATTTATGAGTAAGTCTAGTTTGAGTTAAAAAGTAAAATCCTTAATCTAAGTGATTCTAACTTGTACCTAAAACTTTGGCCTCAATAGAAGTTTGACTTAATTTGGGTTTGCTAGTATTTTAAACAAGTTGAGTCTAAATCTTGAAAGTAGTTTAGTTTGATTTATTTGCAACACCAATGTAAAACATATATAATTTTATGGTAAAATTTCTAGTTTGAAATTTATTTTTATAAATGAAGGAATAACTTATGAAACAATTTTGTTTGGGCTTACTCCTTTCTTTTATTGAATGTAACAAATCAACAAAAGAATGAATGTCGATTAGCATTAAATCCCAATATACGATATACAAAATGCATATTTGTATATTATGTGTCAATGGTGTGTTCAAGAGATGTGAGGCATAGTCTCTAGCCACACCCACTTTTTATTTATTTTTATAAGAGGTATTGCTAGCAACCACTGTCACACCCCAAAGAGTACCCTAAACGATAGTCTGCCATACTAAATATTAAAGCTTAAATATGACAACTTTAGTCATCCCAAAAGCTTCGATACCGGTGTAAGGCGTACCTTCATGATCATAGAGGATCAATTTTTGAAACAAGTTGTTTAAGAAGATATTCATAATAGCTATAAAGAATGGAAATAATAATAACAACATCTTAAATATAAAGCATAAGGAGTGTTACAAATATCAATGGGGCATTTCCTTATCAAAATATATAGTCCATCATAGTCTAATAAAAATAATTACACCAAAGTTTTACTTAGAAGTCTAAGTTTACTTCTAGTCTTTAAATTCATCCAAAAGCTCTTGGATCTAAAAGGGTAGTACCTGGGAGAAATAACCTCAGGGCTTCAATCATATATACGGGTACTCCAAAAGGTATCTAAGAGGGGGCAAGCTTACTTGCTTAGTGAGAATTATTTCCACAAATAAGTATTTGAACAACCAATAATCAAACAAGTTATTTAGTCGAGTAAATGAAATGCAACAAACACGTGAGGTGAAATTCATATATTGAACAATATTCATCATACTATTGAGAAAAGACATAAATTACTCATCAAATATTCTTTCGATATACTTAGCTTTTATTCATCAACCACATCATTCAATCATGAATTCAATTCACACTACATTTATTCATTTATCTTTTTCCTTACTCTTTAGTGCTACTACTTACAAGCACAATCAAGGAAATGTAATTAGTGAGGGATTAACTCACTCCATGACTATCGCTCCTAGTCAAATAATCTTCCGGGAAGGCGATATTGGTTCCTTCTTCACATAAACAAGATGAAACACCCAAAATGAGTCTTTCATAAAATTTCTGCTTCAAAGATTATAAGTCTATCTCTAAATTGCTGAAAATCGGATTGAAGGAAGTTCCAACTTAAAATGGCTATAACTTGCTCATTTTAACTCGGAATTTCACATATTATATGTCATTTTCTACCAACTTAAAAAGATCTATCCATTTCTAAGGTTAATTTTACTATAAAAGGTCATTTGGGTCATGGTTTAGGAGGATACATATCTAACATGAAATTTTTTTTCTTGAAAAACAACATTTTTTAATTCCTCCTTTAATAAGACTTGTTTAAGTAAAACCAAATATGTATATACTTGAAAAGAATTCCTTATATATATAAATAGACTCATAATTTATGCATGATGCTATAGGTGTTTTCTTATTTAATTAATTTCCTTAAAACAACATTTTCTAGTGTTTTGGAAAATTTGGATTTGTTAAACTTTACTTAATGTGGTTGAAGTAACTTATAAATTTTTGTTTGATCAAAATCTAATATTCTATATATTGATTCTTTAGTTTATCAAAAGTGAGTTGAAAATAAGGTTTGGTCTTTTGAGGTTTGAAAATAAGGTTTGGCCTTTTGAGGTTATCTATCAATTTTATTCCTAGGAATTTGAAAAATAGAGTTTTCAAAAGTTTTCTTTAGTAGTTTTTGATGAGTTTATTTATTTTCATTTTCCTTGTAAGTTGATTTTTCTCGAAAACTCATTTAGCTCTTGGTTTGGTAAAAATAGTATCAAGTTATTATCAAGATTTCTTTTGTCATTTGAAAAGGAAGTATCTTTAGACTTTGAAGAAACTTCTTCTATTATTAGTTTGAAATTTCATGATGAGTTTATATAAACCTTTAGAAGAAATTTATTTGAAAATATTTTTCTAAGCCTTTGGGAAAGACATTTATCTAGTGATCAAATTTTATTTCTTCATCAAAAAGATTCATTTTTATTTGGACAACAACTTATTAGCCATGCATGAATATGATCATGTAGTTTATAAAAGTTAAAAAATATCACAAGATAAGATAGCAAAGAATATAAGAAATAAATAATTGTCAAGTATTGTGAGCCTTAGCTTCTTCAAGGCTTCTCGGGACTAAGAATAGACTAGTCCCAAAAGAAAAAGAAAATTGTTTTGACTTGATGAGGATAAGTTTAAGACTAAAAAGACTAGTCTTAAAACAACTTGAAAATAAATAAATTGCAAGGAAAGTAAATAAATTGCAATAACAAATGAACTTATATGCTCTAAAAGATATATATAACTACATAGATATATTTAATTAGATATAGATATGAACAACATAAGGGAAAAATAGATTTATGAACAAGAACAAAGTATGAACAGATTGTTACTTTCCTAATCTCCATGGTTTAGAAAACACATATTATGATCATACTAAGCAAATGAACATAAGGGGAAAGCTTAAGAGTATTACCTATAAAAAAAGAAAAACTAGAGAAACTTTAAGAGAGTTTTTGAAGAGATTTTAAGAGAGTAATGGTAGTGTATGAAATGTGTGAAGGAAATGGAAGGAAGAGATGGTATTTATAGGAAAAAGTGGAGGGTAAATTGTGTTAATAAAATAAATGAAAAATAAAATAGATTGATGGAAAAGGGAAGGGGGCCGACACAAATTTGAGAAGGAGAGAGAGAGAGATAATTTATTTTTTTGTATTTTTGTTAATAAAAGTAAGATGTGAGAGATATGGGGTTGTATTGGAAAGAAAATTGTAAGAAATAAGTGTATGGTTGTAAGAGTAGGTTGCAAGGAAAAGTAGAGATAGATGAATAATGTAGAATAGTAATGAATAGTGTAATGTAAAGTAGATATGACAAATAAAGTACTGGTAGTAAGAAAAACACGTATAATTGCGATATATGATATTTTTAGTTATCGAAAAATTATGAAACTGATATTTTTGAAAACATTATATTTTTACAAGTCTAATGGTATACTATTCCGAGCCCTGGTACATGCTTTTTGAAAACTATATTCGATCGGGCTCAAAACGAATCGTAGTTTAACTAATATGTATTTTTAAGCTTTCTCATGTTATTACAAATTATTCTACATATTAATCTCTTACTTATTCACTTAAGGTTACGAACATGGGTTTTCCGAACTTAAATGGTTGTGTTTGACTAGGGTTTTGCCGACTTTATGGTTTTCGGTTGACCTTCTAATTAGGGTTTAAGCTTAATTAATCGTAAAACTTTGGGGGTTTACATCTTCCAAAGTTTGAATCGTCTGTTTCGATTGTCCATAAGTCTGAGGGTGGTATATAGTACTGAAATGCAACTTAGTCCCTAAACACTTCTGTAAACTTGTCTAGAATTTTGATACAAATCTCGGGTCTCTATCGGATACGATCCCTACTGAACTCCATGTAGCCTCATAATCTCCCTTATATGCAACCTTATCAACTTATCTACCGAATAGGTCATATTAATTGGAATGAAGTGTGTCGACTTGGTAAGTCGATCCATTATAACCCATATGGCATCACATCCGGCTAACGTTTGGCGTAAACCACATACGAAATCCATCATAATTTGATCCCATTTCCACTCTGGTATGACCAATGGTTCAGCAATACTCCCAGCCTTTGATGTTCCACTTTCACTTGTTGGCATATAGGGCATTTCATCACAAAATCTACCACGTCTCGTTTCATACCATTAGACCAATAGTGGCTTTTGAGATCTTGGTACATTTCAGTTCTACCGGGATGTATTGTATATCTAGAGTTATGAGCTTCTCCCATAATTTCCTTTTTCATTTCTTTATTGCTCGGAATGCATAACCTTTCCTTTATCCTTACTACATCTTAATCATCAACCTTAAAATTGGTATACTTTCCCTCATGAACTTCTTGCTTTATCCTTTAGATTGCATCACCATATCATTGGGCTTCCTTGATCCTTTCAATCAAAGTCGATTCCATAACCAAGTTAGAAATCTCCTCTTCCACATCTTGCCCGATTCAAACTCTTTTATTAACTACTTCTTGTCAGTAAGCAACGTAGCGACTTCTCCATGGTTCTTTTGACTCAATGAGTTGGTTACTATAATCTCCTTAATTTACATAACCTAATTATAATAAATTTTATAAATAAAATGTAGAATCCTAAAAGAACTATAATAAAAATATCAGAAATCACTCCAAATTTTTCGCGATTTAAATTTCTAAGTATGAACAAATTAGAATAAAGAATTTTTAACACAAGACTTTAAAAGTTCATAATGTTCGAAATAAAGAATAAGAAAAAAAACTATTTAATATTTAAGAACCTAAGTTTTAATATTTGAAAAATATTAATATCTTTAAGTTGAATAATTCCGAGTCTATAGAAACTAAAATTTTGATCTAATCTAGTAACTTATAATTAGTAAAAAAAACCAAGCAACAAATATAAAATAAATATTAAATTTATAATCTAGTAAAAACTTTAGGATAAATCTACAAATAGAAATGAATTCATATGTAATTTCAAACCTTATAAAATTATAATAAAGTCGAATTAAGGGCAATATATTTATTAATTTATCAAAATACCACCAAACAAAACTTTTAAACAAATAAAATATAATTTACGATAGCAGGTATAAAAACTGAAAAGTAAAAGCATTAAACTAAAGATTCTACGTATATTATCGTATTCAGAATATTTAATATCGTTAATATGTAAATTTTTATCTAAAAATATTATCAAATCAGTATCTATCAAACGTGTCATTTAGATTCACAAAATTGACTTTTTACACAAGTTCATATTTTTGCCTACTCCTTACATATATATTGGTTATAAATTTATCATCTTCTTTTTGTTTTTGTATTTCCATTTATCCTAACTCCTTTACATTTTTTTTATTACTTTCGACGTTCTTTTTCTATTCTCAATTTTGATTTCATACTGTACGTGACAAATTCCAACAAAAAATGAAAAATTAAACACACATACACATATCTTTGATAGAAATGCTATGTATACCATAGTGTTTAGAATATTTAATAACGAGAATATGAAAACTTTCATCTAAAATTATTACCGAATCAATATTTATCATACGTATCACTTAAACCTGCAAAATTGATTTTTTTCACAAGGCCATATTTTTCCCTACTCCTTACGCGATTGTTGGTTATAAATTCATCATCTTCTCTTTATTTTTGTATTTCTATATATCCTATCTCTCTTACATTTTTTTAAATAACAATTTTGTATGTATACGGTGCAAATTGCACCAATAATTCAATAGAAATTCTCTGGAAATCCACACAGCTGAATTCCTCAAACCACTTGCCTAAATTGCACCAAACAAATCAAGATTGACCAATTGAAAATGTCTAACTAAGCACCACAATTAATACCTTTGAAACCATGCAAAACAATTGCAAATTTGGAGGAGCAAATTCACTCCTCTTGACCGGAAGTTTTCATGAAAGCAGTAGCCATTTTCTTATATATATTTATTCCATTTTTGACTACGAAACAAGACATTAAAGCAACATATAAAAACCCATAATAGAGCTCAAAATAATAGCAACAAACATACAAAACACCACTAACAAGCCTCAACAAGGATCACTAACATAAGCTTAAGGAAACAAGGAACAAAGGTAAGTTAAAACTGTTTTTAGCTAGTAATCACAAAAAACGTTGGTCTAAATAATGTTATACTAATCATAGGATCGGGTCAGACTACACGAAAAAATATAGCATCATCCCATCAGCCCAAACAAGTTAAGTTCACTTCAAACCATAACTATGTTTATTACATATATAGAATCATGAAGAATTATGTGTAGAATTGTCACGCCCCAACAGGTACCCAAACATGATAGTCCGCCACACTCAATATTAAAGCTTAAGTATGACAACTTAGCCATTCCCAAAAGCTTTTATATTAAGTGTAAGGCATGCTTTCACAACTTTAGAGGACCATATATGGAATTATAAAGCTTAACAAGATATAAATAACACATTAAGAAAAGAGGATTCATAATAATCATTCACTTATAACAATGATCTTTAAAAGCTTGGGGATACTTCCCCGTGATTACTAATCTATTACAAGAATATTTGTACATTAATACTAATACTATACTTCATCTAAAATTTCCTTTATCCAAAAAGAAATTACCTGACCGCAGGGTCCTCGTGGCCTTAACCATAAATAGGAAAACTGCAAAAGATATCTATGGGGTATAAGCTAACAGGCTTAGTGAGAACTATTTCCATAAGTAACTTCTTGTAACAAGATTTCAAACAATTTGTTTAAGCAATAAAATGTGATGCAACATACACGTGGGCAAACAAGCATATAGCTTTCCGGGAACTATATGTTGAATGGATTTGCGCCCTCCATTCGGGGTTTGGTGATACTTAACCTCAAATCAAGTAGTTTTAGTAAAAAAAATTTTATGCTCACGAGCACTCATCGCTAAGCATTTCGAATCTACTTGAATTGACCTTGCTTTCAGATTTTCGCCAAGCATTTCCCTTAAGCCGCCAAGCAATCGCTTTCGGATACTCGCCAAGTGTTGCTTTCGACATGAGCCTACTATCCTTCTCACCCAAGTATAATAACCCATATGCAATGTGACTCACTTCGTGGTATGCATGAATTCATTTATTTATGATGTCATAGCATAATTATTATTGAATTTAAGGCGATCAAGGAATTTCATACAAATCAAAGGTTATACTAAAACAAGCATTTAAATCAATTCCGGCTTCGAGATTTTTAGGATTCTTTTAAAGAATTATTTTACATACATATCGATTTGTCTTTTCCTAATTCTAATACAACTAATTTACAAGCACAACAAGTATAGCATTTTAAGGAAATAAACTCACGATGCCATGTTAACTATTCCTCTATGAGGGTGAGTCGTTCACACACTCCACTTAATCGTAATAATCTTCTGGATAAAGGAATCCTTCCTCGGGTCACCTAGCCAAAGAAAATACCCACAATGAGCATTCCTTGATGATTTTCTTGAATTTTGACAAAACAATGTCAAAAGAACGTTAAAGTTCGTATAAAGAAAGTTCCAATTTAAAATGGCCATAACTTGGTCATTTTAACTTGGAATCGCGCATATAATATACCGATTTCTACCTATCGAAAAGATCTATTCATTTGTAAAACTATTTTTGTCAAAATACCCCATTTAGCCCGAAACAGTGGTGACGAAATCCACCACGAATTTTCTAATTCAAAAACAACTTTGGTCATTCATTCAAAACTTGCTTGATAAATACTTAGTTATCTATAAGTTGAAAAATTCTCTTTTTATAGCTATATAGCTCATATTTAAGCATGCTCAAGTGTTTTGTTGTCCAATTATATTTCTTGAGTAAAACAATGTCGGTTTGAAGTTTTAGAAAAATATAGATTACAAAAATTGATTTTGTAATTCTCTTGAAATAAATATCTTGTTTCTTTTGTTTTCCAAAAGGGTTTTATGTTTGTTTTATTATTATTTTTCCCAAGTAACTTTTTTGAAAGAAAAATTTTTTATTTTCTAAGTTCTCTTATATTAGTACTACTTTTCCTATACAATTTCCTTTGCCTATTTGTTTGTAAAGGTCTTTATTTAAAAAATTCCTTAGCCTTTCATTTTGTCTATCTTTTTCATAAAAAGTATTCTTGTACCAACCATTATTTTCTTTTGAAAAACAAAGTGGAATAATAAAGGATTCAAGAAGCTTCTTACAGTAAAAGTAGTTTCTAAATTTGTAGTGGGTTCTTTTTGTAACTTGAAAAGAATTGATTTTATTTTAGAATATAGATTTTATTCTTTACATAAACTTATTTCTAAGTGACAAAATCTTCTTTTGTTTATTATTTTTAGAAATTGAAAATTTTGGACAACAATCTAAATGAACTTGATTTATGAGAAATAATAGTAAACAAAAACAACAAATAATAAAGTCAAGTATTGAAGTCTTAGCTTTTTCAAGGCTCCCAGGACTAAGAAGTAGACTAGTCCCAAAATAAAATTAAAATGAAAGAAAAAATAATTTGTTTTGACTTGATGAGGACAAGTATAAGACTAGAGACTAGTCTTAATATAAGGATAAGTAAATAAATTGCAATGGATAATAAATTGCATTGCATTGCATAAAGTAAATAAATTGCAAGTGAGCTTATATGCTCTAAAGAATATGTATATATATAATAATACTTAGATATTGTAACAATAATATAAACAAAATAATAACATGAATATAAATAGATTTTTCATGAACAAGAACAATACATGAACATAATGTAGCTTCCATAACTTGTAATCTTTGGAAACTCACACTATGGTCATGTAAAGTTACATGACATGAAGAAGAAGAAAATAATATGAAGTGGTTACCTAAAGAAGACTTGGTATTGTTATGTGGTTATGGGTTTTAGTTGTTGGTAGAAGTTGTTGTGGAATTATTTTAAGAGAGTTTTGGGAAGAGATTTTGGGAGAGTTTTTGTATGAATTTGTGGGTAGTAATTGTGTGAAAGAAGTGAAAGAGGAGGGGGTATTTATAGGAAAATGTGGAGGGATTTTTGTATGATTAAAATAAATAAAAATTGAAACAAAATTAAGGAAAAGGGGGGGCATGGGGCGCCAGCCGTACATGTATATGAGAGAGGGAGTGATTTAATTTTTGCTTTTTGTTAATTAAAAGAAGTAATATGTAAGATAGATGTGAAATAAAGTTATGAGAAAGGTAAAAAGTAAATGTTATAGGTTATGGTGTTTGTAAGAGTAGATGTAAGAAAAAGTAGAGAGAAAAGAATAGTGTAGAATAGTAATGAATAGTGTAATGTAAAGTAGATATGACTAATAAAGTACCGGTAGTAAGAAAATACGCGTATAATAGCTATATCTGTTATTTTTACTTATCGAAAAATTACAAAATTGATATTTTTGAAAATCTTATATTTTTACGAGTCTAACGGTATATTCGGAATATTTTTACTATTCCGGGCTCCGGGACACGTTTTTCAAGAACTGTGTCCGATCGGGTTCAAAGGACACTCGAAATTTGCAAAACTGATATTTTTATATAACCTATAGTTATTACGAACTATTCTAGATAATTATTCCAACTTCGTTTTCTAGGGCCAAAGAAAATGGCAATACCGGACTTAAGCGGTTACGGTACACTAGGATTTTGTTGGTTCTGGTTGACTTCCGGTTTAGGGTTTTATGCTAAACCGATTGCACAAATTTAGGGTTTTACAAGATGATTCTTAGATGATATGGATAGAGATATATTGTTTAATGCTTATGGAGTATGTAAAAACACTCGGAAGTAGTTTGAACACAAGTATAATATATATATATATATATATATAAGAAAATTGAAATTCGAAACAAAGGAAAATTGGAGAAGACGATGAACAGTAGCAACATTGTCTCTGCACCCATAGCTTATACCTTAACGCTGGCGGTGTATAGAGATAGGCCGGCCGCTTAGAAGCGACGTAGTTTAGAACAGAGGCTACGTATGTAAGCCCTGGAAAATTTCAATAAATAATTCTAAAGATGAACTTAGGAAATAAAACTCTGAAAGTCACTCCGAGTTAAAACCGAACTTCGACAAGTCCCAAATTCAGAACGAATCCAGAAATTCTGAATTGTGAGAAAACTAAGAAACCTCAGAAATAAAATAACAACCCAATATACTTCCATTCTAAAACCTCTATGTACGACAAATTTTACATTAAACTCCAACTTATAAATTCAGATAAAATATAGCCCTAAAATAAATTGTTAAGGAGTGAATAGTGATTGACTTCGGGAATAAAACTCAATCCAAAAGAATTCTGAGAACGTGGTGAGATATATAGATACTTATGAAAATCGACCTTAAAATAAATTTCACCAATCAGATAAGTCATATAAGTATGAAATATCAGTTTTTATATTGGCAATGGTGTAAACCGGAAGGTTAACCAGGAAACCTGAGTCTCCAAAACTCCCAAGAAACTCAATAACCTAGATCCGGAAATCTCGTATTCCTAAACCAAGGAGTTGGAATAAGAGGAAAAGGTGTAATCGGTTTGTATTAAGTTTAGGATGCTCTGGAAAGATGAGATTAACGAATTTTCGATCTATTCCAATCCAGTCAGGTACCGACTTCGAAAAGCGCGCCCTGAGATCCGCAATATTAAAAATATGTTATTAATGCCGTTAGACTCATGTTTTATAATGATTTTTAAGATATTAGTTTTATAAGTTTTCAATAGCTAGAATTTCATGATTTTTGCAAATTTATTTGTATCTCGTTACTACCGGTAATTAGTGAGTCTTCCAGTACGATTTAATATTATTAGTTACCTAAATTATTATTATTATTATTATTATTATTATTATTATTATTATAATGTATACCCTAGTTCTCCTAGTGACCGGATAGTGATCGGACAAAGTTCGGAAACTGGAGGACGAAACCCTATATCGGTCTGGCTCAAGCTTAGTGAGAGGAGCTTAGAAACCCTAGATCCGGCTTTCCTTCGATTGCATAACAAAAGAAGTTTTATAAAGTAAATGAATATGCATTATCATTCTAAAGTATATTTTAGACCTTTGAAAGTTTAAATTCGGGAATTTTTCAATTCCGGGCCTTCCCGAGCTCAATTACAGAAAAGCGCCCCGGGACCACGAACTCAGAAAAATGTTCGGAATATTCATTAAACGTAATTTTATAAGGATTCCAAAAATATCAATTTTATAATTTTCCGGGCTATAAAAATTACAGTTATACTTTTCCCGTGTTTTCGTTACAACAGGTAAAGTAGATGTCTTGTCTACTATTCACAAGTACAACCTACACTATACATCACCCATACCCTATTCTTACATCCTTACAACTACTCATTACAATTTTCTTTTCCAAGAAATTTTGTTTCCTAATTAATTAATACAATTATTACATTTTATTACACAAAATACAAATTTTCAAATTTCAACTCACACACACACAACCCCTCCCCCTTTGGCCGGCCCCACTCCCCATTTCCCCCTCATTTTTGCCTTATTTTCACTCATTTTATTTAACTAAAACCCTAATCCAACTAATATATAAGCTCATATTCTCTCTCTCTCTTCATTTTTCACTTGTTCAAATTTTGCAAAGTTGAAAACCCTCTCTTCTTCTCCCCATTATTGCCGTGACCCACCTCCCCTCCTCACACTCACACACACAAACTCATTTCCTCTTCATTTCATCTTCAAATCCTTCTTTAGGTGATGATTCTAAACCTTTTCCTATCTTTTCTTGTAATGGCAAAGCTATTCATGTGTGTTTTCACATTTAATCCCAATGACATATGCTAGGGACATGAAAACACTTGTACAAGAATATCAAGCTATCACAAGAAGTGGATCTAGATTTAAAGGAGTTTTTGTTGAGATATCATCATGTTCATGCATGTAAAGTAGGAATCTTGCATAGATCTTTATGTTCATGCCATGAAACTCATGATTCATGCATTATATTTAGTAGATCTAGTGTTTAGACATTCACATCTTCATCTACAATTATGTTCATATGGTTATTTTGATTTTCATGCATTGATGATCATAAAAATGTAGCCTTGTTTATGTATAGATAGGTTAGATGGTAGATCTACATGAATAGAAGACTAGAAACTTGAAAAGGAAAGTATTTGGTTAGAAATGCTTAGATAAAAATTCGGATGATTTTGGAACCCTACCTTAAACACCACCTAAACCACTTTAAAACTCATGTTTTGTATAAAAAATGGAAGGTATATGTAATAGATGCCCTTAAGGAATGATTTTCATAAGTTTAGATGAGTTTAGGCATGAGAAAATGTAAAACAAGTAGTGGAGTTAGAATGAAAAATATTGAGATAGTGATTAGAAGTCAAATTCGTATTTTAGGATGATGCCTACATGAACACCTAATATTTAAGTTTAAATTGGATGTTTTATGAGTTAAATGAAGTCTTTAGATAATAGATACATTGGAGCTTCAATTTTTGATGCATTACACAAGTTTTCTCATAAAGAAAATGCAAGAAAAGGAAATTACAAAATTCGGATTTTTACAAGTAGCTTGTTTAAAACATGTTTACCAAATGAAAATGTGGATTTTTATGCATAAATGAAGGTCATGATTAATATAGACTTTGAGGACTTATTTTATTTAGATAACAATTAAATTTCAAGAATAAAATCATAGAAACCTAGGGAATGTAAAGTTGGGAAGAGTAGCTTTTTAGAAATAGCCTTTATGGAATTTTATAATAATTAGGAGTTCATAAGGTTCATCATAAAAAATCATCAAGACCATGCATATATTGAGCTCATTACATGAAATTCATGTTAGGAATTCATTCCTATACCATCTATACATGAATCATCAACTAGGAACATTTTTATCAAAAGCGAAACAATTTTTCGGAATCGGGAAAGTGACAGAACAGATCTGATCCTACTGTTCCATGACCTTAATGTTTTCAAAACTTGAAAATAATACTAGAAATAGATATATCTTTCGAAGTAGATAGAGATCGATATAAAATTTGCGAAATTCCGAGTTAAAATGACCGAGTTATGGCCGTTTTAAGTTGGAACTTCCGCAAATAGCGAGAATTCCGATTTTGTGTAGTTTAGATACATAGTTTGAATTAGTTTAGTGATGAGATTCTTATTAGGCTATTCTTATTTGGTAGGTGAACCCGAACACGATGATACCGTATCACCCGACCACCGTTGCTAAGAGACCGGCGTACCATGGCCGAGTGAGTTTCTCTTCCGATTTCAATTATTGCTTGTGATTGTAATGATAGCCGCACTAGTTGCTAGGTAAAGATAAAAAGAATGATTATGCATGATGGGGTTAGTTGGGAGTTATGATTGTCTGTTGTTGATATGCGGAATTAAATTTAAGAAATATCGAAACCGGGTGATAAGTTGTTATTTGTATAAAAGAGTTAGAATTGATTGTCTGCGAACATTGCTTGGCCACCTAAAAGAATTAGATTAATCTATTATCGGACCTCAATTAAAATTGAACTCATTCATATCACGATGGGGATGGAACATTAACATTTGTTGGTTTTTCGTGATCCATAAAACGAATATATGTTGGTTAATCGTGATCCATAAAATGAATATATGTTGGTTAATCGTGATCCATAAAACGAAATGTTGTTCAGTTGACCGTGAACTTAAACTGCATCGTACCACAGGATTCGTAAATCTACTAACCCGGATGGAGGGCGCAATTCCATCCACATATGATTTCCGGCTGGTCATATGTTTGTTGAACTCACTCGTTGATGCATCTCACTTGGTTGATTAATTACTTGCTTGAATGTTTGTATTAATTGTGATTCGGAAGTTTTCACTCACTAAGCTAGTGTAGCTTATACCCCAATAGTTTCCTGTTGCAGTATGAATACCTTTGGCTATCTCCGAGGACCCGAGGACATCAGGTACAGCTTTTAGAGGTTGAGGAGCTTTGGTTAAGGCAGGGACCTAAAAGTAGAAATGGATTTCTAATCCTATTTCCTGGAACCAGTGTCCGAAGGATAATACAAGAAACTTTGTGAGTTTAAAGAATTTTTAGTATTGTATCGGGGGTATGCCCCCTAGTTCATGTAATAGAATAATTTTCTGTAAGACGTTCATGATTTACGTTCTTGCTGCTATGTATGTCTTCTTAAGCTATTACGAAGCAAAGTATGGCCTATAAATGTTGAGAGCAAGCCTTACACCCGATGTTCAAACTCATGGGAAGACTAAGGTTGTCTTACTTGAGTTTAAATGTTGAGTGTGGCGGACTGTCACGTATAGGCACACTTTGGGGCGTGACAACGTAAATTTTGAAATCATGTAAATTCCGTTCAACACCGACCTCTAGAGTTCAAAGCCGGCGGCATACGTAACAATGCCGGGGGCATTCGTTCAACGTTGGCAGCCTTTGAACCAGGGTACGCAGGTGTTTGAAGTGAGTAAAAATTCACACAAAACTCTGCACCTATGAATCAACGTGGGCGTCGTAGAATGCCGACGTACATGTAAAATTTTTTAAAGTAAGTATGTTCCGTCCAAGACCAATATTATTATATATATATATATGTGTGTAATAAAGGAAATAAAATAAGATTTAAAAAGGTAATTTAAACAAAAAAAAGAATTTAAATATTAGTAAAATATAATAAGTGTAATTTAGCAACTTCTAAAATTATTGAAAAATATTACTTATAATAAAATTGCTAATATTAATATATTGTACAAATAAAAAATTATAAATATTCTAAACAATTATCTAGGATAGATATATAAGAATGGAAATTTAGTAAGTTAAAATAATGAACAATGTGATTTCCAAAAATAACAAAATAATTACATAAAGTAGAATAGGGAACACGATAAATTAAAAGATAGAAAATAAATATTAGTTTCTACAAATTAAAGAACAGTCTAAAAGTGATAATAACAGTAATAATGAAATATTAGTTTATTGAGAATGAATTTATGACTACTCAATAAAAATATTTAATATCAAATAAGATCAAGAGAAAAAAGATGAAAATAAATAATTAGAAATAGGTATTTGTTGCTATAATTGATTAAGCTAAGGAACGATATAAAATGATAATAAAAAATCGTAATAAATTACTAATTTACTAAGTACGAACTCGTATTTATCCGATAAAAATAAAATATAAAATATCTTAAGATCAAGACAAGCAAAATAAGAGTAAATAATAAGAAATATTCGTTACCATAAAAACATAAAAAGGACCAATACAGGTAATAGAAATAAAATTAAATATCAAGATAAAACACTTAGACAATAAGAGAAGTTTAATTGCGTTATTTACATTATGTTAATAAGTATTTTGTCTTAGTAAGTGCACTGAAGTGTAAATAATATAAATAAAACTAATATCCTAAATGAATTATTTTACTAAGTAAAATCATATTAGGTTGATTAAGCTAATTTTACGTACGAAGGGTCCCATAAACGTGGCAGCCCGCCACATATAATATCAAGACTCAAGAATGACTGCCTCAGTCATGCAAAAGTCTTAGTATTACATGTAAAGCGTCCAGCACGGTAATAGGAGACGCTTTTGGGAAGCATAGTCTAAGCAAGTAAAAATGAACATAAAAGAATCTAGAAATAAAATATATTATAGAATTAATAACCACAAGTCTATTACTGATTTCTTAGGGCATACCCCTGCAAAGTCCCAAAGATTGAAATAGTCTTTACAATATTGAAATACTACATAAAAATTTCAAAGGAATTATAATCTAAATCTTCAAGTAGATTTCCTCTAAAAGCTTCAAAAGAATACTTACGCAAATATGAGGAGACCTCGGGTACAAAATAGATGTTCTTGAGAATGCAAATACCTATAAGGGTGTAAGCTTACAGGCTTAGTGAGTAAATCCCAAAAATTCATACTCGAAGTAAAATATCAACCAAGTTTATTAGTTAAACAAATGGAATGCAATAAACACATGAGCATACAAGACATATGACTTTCTGGGAATCATATGTTGAATGAATTACGCCCTTCATTCGGGGTTAGGTATTTAGGCCACTTACGGCCACAACTTTTAAAACACTTTTATAGATCTTACCGGCTCCTATACGCCATTGAAAACTTGTAGTTATTATAGGCTCCTACTAGCCACCAATTTATGTAGTTCTTACTGGCTCCTACTCGCCTTTTACATGATATACTGGTTATGCCTAACACCACTATTATACATTTATCCCATCAATTTTATAGTAGTGAATGCAATGTGACTTAAAATATGAAGTGTATGCATAATTTCTTAATTAAAGTCTAGTTGTTATATTTGACTTCTTTCAAGTGAGCAACCAATTTCAAACACTTCAAGATATTAATATACAAGCAACTTTATTTCAAACAAATCATGTTTCGATATACTTAATATTCTTTCAACATATTATCATACAACTTCCATTTGATTTTGCCTAAATTCTAATGCAACTAAATTTACACGCACAATCATAAGTATGAAAAATAATGGGAGTAGACTCACTCAGCTATGATGACATCTTTCTTGTAATGGATGAGTCGTTCGGGATTTCCACTAATCGTAGTAATCTTTAGGATATGAACAATCGTCCTCGAGATCATCAATGCATGAACCGGTAATGATAAAATCTCAACAAGCAAATCCAAAATTTTCATCTTGACCTCAAACATTGTCAAGATGACCACGTAAAGAATAAAACAACGCTATGGAATAAGTATAAACATTGTGTATTTTATACGTGCATGTCAATATATACTCACATAAGAATGGACAAGCGAATTCACAACCTTCCTTCGTCAAGTGAATGTACCAGTGTCGTATCGTGTCGTCATCAGTTTAAGATCGAGTCAAGTCAAGTGTCAAGTCGTCAGTCGTCTGCTGTATTGATTAAGTCTGAAACTCTTCAGAAAGAGTCAAAGTGAAGGTTGAAAATCGCTAAAACCAAATCTTATTGATTCTATATATGCTATATTGCATAAATATTAAACGCACAAGATTAACAACATTCCAATATTACCGTCTAAAAATATATGCGAAACAGAAAGATATGAAGAAGAAATTCAAAAACAAACGATAGACTTCCCAACCCTTTTGTGAAGTCAAACTAAGAAAAAGACATAATGAAATCATAATACCCTTTCAAATAGACGTAAGACAAAATTCCAAATATCACGAATGTTGATAATGACGATATACAATTTCTCATCAACCTACGTACGTATGACAAGTTTTGAGGATAAAACTTTCTTTAAGGTGGGTAGGTTGTAAACCCCCAAAAAATTTTCATAATCCTTAAAAATAATTTTAGAAGTATAAATATCAAAGACCCGAAAAATCAACTTGAGATTAAAACTCAATTCTAGACCGAGTCAAATACCGGAAACGAAACCCTAAAAGTTGAACCCAGTTAAAAATCTCTCTCAATCTTGAGAAAACGAGAACCCTGAAATAAAATATAAAGTCCAATTACCGATATAATCAACGTCCGTACGTCGATTAAATAATCTACCCAATTCCTAAAACGCAAATCGAAACAATAGATCCAAATACCGCTTAACAACGAGATAATAAAGTCCTAATTCCTTCAGTAAAATTTTAGAATCACAAAATCCAAATTTTCCACAAAAGTCAAATCGAGTCAACTCATAAACCTAGACTCGGTTAAATGATTCCGAGAACTAAAAACTATTAAATAATCACAAATGAAATAAAATAAAATAAAACATAAATTTCGAGCTAAAATTCTAAAACGCTCAAGACTCGAAAATTATACGATCTTACGAATATCTCGATGAAAACGGAATTCAAAACGGAACCCTAAAAGTCAACAAGCCTATAACGAACCCTAGTAGTTAAGATCCGGCAATCCCGCGTTTTCAAACCCTAGAAAACGAAATTAAGTAAATAGCCTAGAATAGTTCGTAATAACGTAAGGTAACATAAAAATATCAGATTCGCGAATTTCGAGTGACCTTCGGACCCAAACGGGATCGGTTCTCGAAAAGCGTGTCCCGGAGCTCGGAATATTAAAAATATTCCGTTTATACCAATAGACTCGTAAAAATACAAGGATTCCAAAAATATCAGTTTTAAATTTTTCGGTAGCTAAAAATTACAGATATCGCATTATTACGCGTATTTTTATTACTACCGGTACTTTAATTGTCTAGTCTACTATTCATAGTACTTTTTCTACTATTCATTACTATTCACCTATCTCTACTTTTTCTTACACCTATTTCTTACACCTACATATCTATTTTCTTACTTTTTTTCATTTCCAATACACCTTTAATCACATCAAACTTTACACATTACTTCTTTATTACACAAACAAATAAAACAAAATCAATTTCTCCCCCTACAAGGAGCAAAACCGGCGCCATACATCCCCCATTTCCCTCTCATTTATTTTCTTTTTCAATTATTTTATCACATCCAAAAATCACTCCAAAAATTCTATAAATACCCCTTCCTCTTCCATTCTTTCACACAATTCTTTACACTACCAAAACTCTCTCAAAATCTCTCCACAAATTCTCTCATCAAGAATTCTCTCTACCAAAACTCTCTCAAGTCAATTCCTCACAAAAATCATGTCTCATACATAAACCATCTACCACATATCACTACTCACATAATACCCATTTCATTTACCATCTCCATATCTCTTACACACTTTAGGTAATATTTCTTCCATCTATTATTCACCTATGTCATGTAACTTAACATGACTATGGTGTTGTTTTGAAACTCATATGAGTAGTAAAAGCAACAACATGTTCATGTTTTGTTCTTGTACATAAGCTTCCTATTTTATTATGTTGTTATTATTATTGTTATTATTTGCTTCTAATCTAACTTATATTATGTATATTATGTATATATATTTACTTAGAGCATATAAGCTCATTTGGTTATTTATTTACATTCAAGTTATGCAATTTATTTATTTTATTAAGACTAGTCTTTCTAGTCTTAGACTTGTCCATATCAAGTCAAAACAACCTTTTGATTATTTATTTTCTTTAAATCTTTCGGGACTAGTCCATTCTTAGTCCCGGGATGCCTTGATAAAGCTAAGGCTCCATACTTGATCGGGATTCCTTGATGAAGCTAAGGTTTCCAATGCTTGATATTTTATTTTCTTGCCCATTAATTATTTTTAGTATTTCCTTATGTTCTTATTATTTTATATGCTCATGTTACTTGCATCTACATAATGTTAATGTCTCAACTAAGTCTAAAAAGTAGAATTTCATTTTATTAAGGGAACTCAAAACTATTTTCTATCATATGGTTTGTCACAAAATGATGAAGTTTTATCAAACAACATAAAAATAAAGCACTACAAGCTTCCCAAGATTTTCCTAAAATAACGAAGATAGTTTTATAAGAAATAAATATCTTCTTTATATTTCATGGTAATTTAAGTTTTAAGAAAAATAAATCGTTAATGTTGAAAACTTAAATTCTTTTCTAAACTAAGGAACAAACTAGTTTTCAAAGTTAATAAAAAATCAACTCATGAAGAACCCACTTAGGAAAAGTAATGATTTTTTTTCTAAAAGAAAGAACTTGTTTTCAAAAGAATATAAAGTAAGGTTAGCAATAATGTATTTTATCAATAAAAATGATTCTTTTCAAAAGAAATGAAAGAACAAGTTTTAGAAAGCAAAAGCTTTATTTTAGAAATAGATATAAGAAAACAAGACTCATTTTCTAAGATCATCTTAAATAAACAAATTATGAAAAGGTTTTTGACAACTTAATATAGTTTGATAAATTAACCTTTTATCACTAGAAATGAAATTTATGAAAGACTAGGGTTAAAGAGAAATTTGTTTGTTTTGGAAAAAGGAATGAAGGAAATAAAATAAGAATATATTCATTTGTAATAAAAAAATATAAAATTTCTTTAAATACTTGAAAAGAAGTTTTCAAAGCTAAAGTTTAAAAGAATTATTTTATGAAATAAATTGTTGAGACACTACCATTAGGATTTTTGCATATAAAGTGAGCATGCCTATATATTCAAAGTGTTTATCAAATATATATTGTTACAAAAGAATTTTCTTTAAAATGGAGTTGAGTTAGAAAATGGATTTTTGCAAAAGTTTAGAAAATTCGTTTTAAATTGTACCTGACGTTTTCGGAACCCAAATGACCTTTTATGACCAAGATAAGTTTAGAGATGGATAGAACTTTTCGAAAGGTAGAAAACGGTATATCATATGCGAAATTCGAGTTAAAATGAGCAAGTTATGGCCATTTTAAGTTGGAATTTTTCTTACACGATTTTACCGCAATTTTAAGTAAAGTTTAAGATCTCCAAGGATAGGAATTTCATGAAAGACTTATCCCGGGTATTTCTTTTGTCTAGGTGACGAAGGATACGGAAATACCCTACCCGAGGATTTCTACGACTAAGAAGATAGCGAAATGGACGAGTGAGTTATTCCTTCTAATTTCGTTACCTTGCTTGTGCTTGTATGTAAGTAGTAGCATTAGTATACTAAGAAAAGATAAAAACGAATATATTTGGGGATTTCGGGATTAACATATGATTCTATGTTTATGCGTGAAATGAGAATTAAGAATATCGCAACTTCGATCTGCTTGTTTAAATAATTTTGTTTACTTACTTGTACGATTGTTTATTGATGCTAAATTGATTGATCGCCCCTAATAAACCTTAATAAGGTTTGACCTAAGAACAATAAAACGTTCACGCATAGCATCCATCGAGTCACATCTATCTCAGAAGGCTGCTACTCCTACGCGTAGAGTTGGATTGGCTGTGATCGTGCGGTGCCACGGGCCATGTTCCTTCTTGGAGAATCCAAATCGCTCGGGGAAAGCGACTCTAGGTTCGGAGCCGAGCCAACCGAACGCTGTGGGTGAGGACCTGGGGACTAGCAGTAGAAGGTCGAGGACCTTCAACCCCGATTCCCTAACCTTTGATACGGAGGGGTAAATCCGTTCTATATATGGTTTCCGGACGACTATATATATTCGTGTAATCATGTGATTGGTTCATTGTATGCATAGCATATGTGTGATTAAATAAATGAACTTGTTTGAAAATGTGGTGCGAATGAAAAGGAATATCTCACTAAGCTAAGTTGTAGCTTATACCCCTATAGATTTGATTGAAACAGGTATATTCGTGGATTAAAATTGAGGATCATGACATTAAGGAAGTCATGGACGGACGATTAAGGATGTGGAATCATACGATGAAGAAAGTTGTAAGGTTCTTTATATGTGCTAACTTTTATGATTAGTGAGGTACTTTTATTTAAAGACAATAGAAGAATATGCCCTTAAGAATTGAAATGTGATATGTTTATGTTCTATATTCTCTTTGCCTTGTTACTTATTTATTATCGATATAAATTGCGCTACTCCGATGCGTTCCCTTAGTTGTGATGTACGCCTTGTGCATGATATGGAAGCTTTGCGTGACTAAGGTAGTCATTCTAGGCTTTAGTATTGTGTACGGCGGACTGCCACGTTTAGGTACCCCTCGGGGCGTGACAATACTCCTAGAAGTGACTAACCAGGGTGTAGGGTTAAACTGAAAGGACGATGCTGGAGTGGTGAGTTGAGTATGAGCGTAACACAGCTCAGTGAATAACTAGACATATTATACATCACCCAAGTTATTAGCAAATCATATGCATGCTAGCACTCACCATATGCACAGAACAAGCTTGGATGATCTAGAATCCAAATAAGAAAAGATTTATGCCTATCTTTTTAAGGTTGAAGAACCATTACTCCATGACTAGATGCCTGGAGAGACTAAGTTTATAGGAGAATCAACGATTTCTCGTTTTAGGGTTATCACTTTGAATATAATCAATTAAATGACCATCTCCTGCATCCACCTTAGAAACTCCCTAAGTATTAATAATTCAAGCGATACTACGGGCGGCGTTCTTCGGTGCCACTTAGTTCCTGTAGAATCGACGGAACAAAGAAAACCTTGGAAGAACTAACACATTAGAACAACAAGCATTAACAGAGAACCGAAAATATTAATACGTAGCAGGCTGTCATCCCAATATATATGCAATAATGCAATTCGTGCAATGCATGATCAGATTATTTTGTTAAATCAATAGTTCTTTATTTAATTTCACGGTGATCATACATTACACACATCATCATTATACTACTTCACATCAAATCATTGCATTATCACTTTTGTAAGGATATTTTAACAATCATACAATCAGATCACAACATACTTTCAACAAAACATTTGTTTAATTATCTTTGTATTATATATTCAACTACTTACATGCATAAACAGTACGATATGACTGAATTACTCAGTTGCTCATACTGACTCAATCGTAATAATCAGCTGGAAGATCTTCTAGTGTTTCAAAGTCACCTAGTAAGATGATTAAAGTATTCATCAATAAATTATATAATTAAATTCCTATTACGTGATTAGTGTCTTAGACTCGATATTACAAGTTTTGGTAGTGACTAATATGATTTGGTGTTATCCTATTCTAAACTCAATGTAGAAAATTATATTTATTTATTATTACTTAGTGTCGTGTTTCTCTTAATTTATCTCGTACAATTATTTTGTTATTTTTAGAAGTCACATTACTCAAATATTTAGCTTATTTCAATTTCCATTCTTATCTATTTTATCTATTTAGAACAATTATTTGACTATTTGTATCTTTTATTACTCTAAATATTTTCTCTTAATTCTAAGGATTTTAGAATTATCAACTAATAATCACCATATCCTAAATATTTGTATTTGTTATCTATCTAATAAATTCTATTTAATATATATATATATATAAAAATATGTTTCAGTAGGTCTATTGCATAAGTATATATTTATATATTTATATATTTATTTGTTTTAAAACTAGCTTTCGTTGAAGAAAAATGGGTGTAAGCGGCTCAAAGCCGCTGGCTTTAAAACCCCAGGTGCGTGTTGACTTAATTTTGCAAATCATTTCATTGGGTGCACCGGCTTCGAAAGCTGTCGGCTTTTAACATACGCGGATCTATGCCGTCGGCGTAGATTTCCAGATTGCCGGCTTACATTCATTTTTGCTGTGAAAATAAATTTTACGTAGCTTCTGTTTAGTGTAAGCCGTCTCTACACCACGACCTATATGTGAAGCCGTCGTGTGTAAACGACTACACTGCCGGCTTTAAGACAGTGTTAGCATGTTCATCATCTTCCTCGATGATCCGATTCAATTTGTTTAAAATTTCCATGTTAAAAACATTTCTAAAACCATTTCTAAGTGTTCCTATATCTTATATATAGTCAACAACAACTCTTAACACTTGTAGATACATATAACTTTAGATCTCGATCTTATGGAAATAAAACTAGGGTTTCAGATTTTTACCTCGTTTGAGCTTGTCCGATGAAACTCGAAGCTTGTAGTTGTGTTTATTATGTTCCTATGATTATCATAAGTCAGTCCTAATGCTTAGAATTGAAAGAAAATCATTTGAACTTCATCAACTTACCTTTGAACTCGTATCCAAGGGTTTTTCGTATTGTTTTTCTTTTGATCCGAACTTGGATGATTTAATCTGTTCGTTCTCTATTTTCAGTTCGTTTTGGTGGCTATGTAGGAGTGGATTTGTTCTGGAAATTTGGAAATTAATGAGGGTTGTTTGTTTCTTCATAATGAGTGTTAAACATATATATATTATAATATATAATAGAAGAAGAAGAAGAAGAGGACTTGCGGCTGTATTCTTCCTCCAAATTTCCTTCAACTTTTCTCCTCAATTTGTCTCTGTTTGATCTTGTTTTCATGTTAATTAATGAGAGTTGAGGTTGGCTTTATTTGATTGGTCATTAGGTTGCTTTTGTTGACAAATTGGTGAATTATTTGATCAAGTCGCGGTCTCTTCTCCCGTAACTTTCCAACGAATTGCAGCCACAATTCCACCGAAAACATATCTATATATATATATATTAGTTAATTATTTTACTTGATTTTAGGATACTTTAGCAGTTATACGGGTACAAATTAGTAATATTTGGGAGTTTTTGTACAAAAATATGTTATAGGAGTATACCAAATACTTAAATTATCAAATTATACAATTTTAAGTTTTTATATATAAGTGATTAATTATTCGTATTTTATCTCCCGCGATTAAAATTTCTTAAGCTCATTAGGTCGATTTTTATTTTAGGCTTCAATAGCTTAAGAAAATCCGAGTTAGAACAAAAACGTGATTCAATTATTTATTTGATGTTTAGATCTTGAGTTATATAACAGTTTATGTTTTTGTTGTGTATTTATAACCCTAACGGTTTATCATTGGGTTATCGTTTTCTGTCTATAAACGTAGTTACTTGATTTCTTGGTATCGCACTTGGTATGGAGGCTAGACTATTACATATATATATATATATATATATATCTTTAGTTTTGATAGCCATCATGAAATCTTATTAGTAGCGTTTAATTTTAACTAGGAATCTTGAATTTAGGGTTTAAATTCAAATCTAAGCTCAGTACTACTCGTTGTTCTAATAATCGAATTAGTAAACCGAGTTCAAAAACAATATTTCATTTCTTATATTCGTATTTTTCTATTTAAACCTATTTGTATATCAGGTTGGGTTTAAATTTTAGATTTTCTTTTATCATATCTTGAATTATGCATTCAAATACGAAATCTCGTTTTTGGTATCAACTGGGTTAAAGTATTTCTTTATTCAAATTTCTAAATCCTTTATTTAACCAAATTCTAGGTATTGATCTATCTTAGGCTTTTATTGGAATCTAAGTCTGTCAACTAGTTCATACATTCTACTTTAGAGTCGTATACTAACGTGGAAATTTTCGGGGTTATATAATATACCTATACCTTACAATTTACCTTCCCCATAAAACTTTAATCACATCACACTTTACATATATTACTTTTTTTATTACAAAAAAAAAAATTAATCATATTTTTCTCTTCTTTCAAGCCTTTGATTGATGTGAACGCATTAAGGCCAATTTATCAGTTATATTGTCATTTTTTAATTCTTTGTCAGTTACAGTCAGTTACTTATTTTTGTCAGTTACATGTCTTTAATTTCTTTGTCAGTTACAATTAGTTACTTATTTTTTGTCAGTTACATATCTTTAATTTCTTTGTATGTAAAAGGCTATATATTAAGCCTTGGTTATAGGTTTTAGTTGATTTCTATTTTGGTGAGTTCATGTGAGAGAGTTTCTCTTGTAATTGACAGGATTGTCAATACATGTATGAATTGAGAATTATAATTTTCTTTATTCTTCTTGCTGATTGAATTTTTTTATATTCCTTTAGCAATTCGTGAGAGTTTTTACAAATCGTGAGTTATATCGATTTGTGATTCCATTCACAAACAGTTTTGATTTTTGTTAGTCGTGGCACCTATCGACTAATAATATCATCCATATCATTTATTTTGTTTTCCTTTAAAATCAGAAAACCCAAAAAGATGTGAAAAATTGTTAACCCCCTTGGGAGCTTATCACCTTTGCTGTCCACTCCCTCTCTCTCATCACTCTCAATTTGTTTTCTTTTCAATTTATTTAATTACATCTAAATTCCACTCCAAACTCTATAAATACCCCATTCCCCATTCCCCCTTCATTCTTTCACACAACTTATTTCCTACTAAAACTCTACCAAAATCACTCTATAAAATCTCTCTCAAATCCTCTCTTCTCTCATAAAACCATCTGCCACATATTGCTACAAACCATTCCATTCCTTTCAAAAACATATAAACCTTAGGTAAAAATCTATCTTATTCATTCATCATGTTCATACAACTTAGTATGAGCTTAGTGTATGTTTCTTAGACTCATAAGAGTTAAAGAAGCAACAATATGTTCATGTATTGTTTTTGTTCATGTTTCTATTTATTTGTTCTAGCCTAACTTATATAAAGTATTATGTATATTATGTATATATATATTTATTTAGAGCATATAAGCTCATTTTTTATTTATTTATGTCTTGCAATTTATTTATTTACTTGCTTTTATGCAATTATTAAGACTAGTCTTTCTAGTCTTAGACTTGTCTATATCAAGTCAAAACAATTTTATTTCTTTGCTTTTCTTTTCTTTTGAGACTAGTTTTCTTAGTTCCGAAATTCTTGATGAAGCTAAGGTTCCCAATACTTGACTTTATTTTTATGCTTTTATTTTATTCATCTTATTATGTTGTTTTTATTACATTTTATTGTTACATATTCTCATTCATGTATGAACATATATTGATATTGTCTCAATCTAATGAAAATGAGTTTTCTTGAGTAATAAAAATAAATTCTCTTTAAAAAAAAATAAATTTTGTCACATAAGGAATAATTTTTCCATAAAACTTAAAGTTTTATCTTAACAAATATTTTCTAAGGTTAGATAACTTTAGCTCAAGTTTTAGTAATAACACTATGGTGGAGGCCAAGCTAGCCAATCCAGAAGATGGATTAGGGATCCGCTCGAAGTACCGATGTGGACCGAATACTAGAAGCCGAGCTAAGAAATTCAAGGAAGCATGAATGGACTAATTCATCAAGTCCAAGAAGAGGAAACTCATTCACACTTTACCTAGGATGATTTGAAGACACGTAACATCATTGGAGTTCGTGTTCATGAAGCCAGGATGGCAATTGGCAAGTTCGGCCTTGATTGAAGGCCTTTAATTAGCCTAGCTATTTTTACAAGGAAAATACCCTAGTATAAATAGTTTTTCTGTATTTATTATTTAGTTTGAATTTCTTTTCCTTGTATTTGTTACCTAGTTTGAATTTCTTTTAAGTCTTCCATGTATTTATTATTTAGTTGCTTAATTTTTAGGCTAATTAAGCCTAGAAAAACCCATCATATGTAATCTTTTAAGAACCAGAATGAATAAAAATTTGAGAGTATTTCTTTTTGGAGTTCTTAAAAGAACTTTTTCTTTGAACCATTCAAATCCAATTTGTTGTGTTAAAATCTAGACTTATCAATTGGGTTTTCCATCCTTAATTGTGGCGTCATCGCTTATACCAAGGTTCTTGTCTCCATATAGACAACGGGTTGTGGTTCCATCAATTTTGAGGTCTTGGGAATCTAGATAATCAAGCGTATTGATATAGGGTTTCGTCATAGGTTGGTGTGGTTTGTATCAGTTTAGTATCAGAGCCTTAGGTTTGTCAAAATTACCAATTTCAGTTCGATTAAAGAAAGGCAATACCAAACCCTAATCTCCAATCGTTCATATCTAATTAGATTATATTTGATTCCATAGAGATATTTGTTCTAGATATTTGAATTCCTTGCAAGATTTATCTTGTATTTGATTCTTATCCATATAATAAAAAAAAAAATCGTACAAAAAAAAATCGTATAAAAAAAAAGGTGAAAAGAAAATTTGATTTGAATTGTTAGTTTAATTGAGGTTTTTGTGGGTTGTTGACTATAGTAGATTTCATTTCTAGTTGAGATAACCGCAAAGATTTGATTTTTTTTTTTTTTAGGGTTCATTGATTTTTAGGATTTCTATTATTGAACTCTTCGAAGAGGGTTTGTTGAAGGTTTGGGATTAGTTCCGAAAGAACCAACAAAGAGGAATTTGAGAGTGGCGATTAATTTATTGTGTGCATACACGAGTGATTGAGCGATCCATCCATTGAGTGATACACGCAAGAGAGTGAATTGTGAGGAATTGTTTTATTACTAACGTTTTCTGTTTTGTAGCAAAATGTCGGATAAAAATTCTTCTGAAGGTGTGTTTGGGGGTTTCGATCTTAAACTCATGATGGAGGCGTTGATGAGTGAAATGAGACGTATGTTCAAAGAAGGAATGGAGGATATAAATGATAGGGTAGATAGGAAGTTGGAGTTGGTTTTGAGTAGTTCTCAAGGGTGAAGGAAGGAGAATCCTCCTATGAAGGAAGTGGGGAATGAGGAAGAGTTTTCTGAAAATGAGGAGTCATATGATAATTATAGGAGGAGAAACAAAGGAAACAGAAATTGGGGAGATAGAGGAGTTAGGAATTGGGAAGATAGAGGCGCTAGAAATTGGGAAGGTAGATGATAGGAATTGGGAGGACACAACCTAGGCAATATTAAAATGAAGATACCACCATTCCAAATTAAGAATGATTGAAGCTTACTTGGAATGGGAAAAGAAGGTGGAGTTGGTATTCGATTACCATGAGTATTCTGAGAGGAAGAAGGTGAAGCTGGCAGCAATTGAATTTTCAGATTATGCCATAGTGTGGTGGGATCAATTGTTGTTGAGTAGAAGGAGGAGTGGAGAGCCACCAATTGAGACATGGGAAGAGATGAAGAGAGTTATGAAGAAGCAATTTGTGCCGTATACTTCTATAGGGATTGCACAATAAATTGCAAAATCTCAAGCAAGGAAGTAGGAGTGTAGACGATTATTTTAAGGAGATGAAGATGATAATGATAAGCAAACATGGTAGAAGATCGTGAGGCCACCATGGCAAGATTTCTTGCGGGTTTGAATAGGGATATTCAAAATGTTGTGGAACTCCAGCATTATGTGGAGTTGGAGGAGATGGTCCATATGGCTATCAAAGTTGAAAATCAATTGAAGAAAAGAGGTAGCAGCAATAACAGATTCTCCCAGAGTTCTAGTTCATCCAATTGGAAGACTAGTGTGGAAGAAAGAGGAGAAGTCATTTTCTACCAAGCCAAAGAATGAGCAAAGGCAGGAGACCTCCACCCATGGAAGTCAAGGTAAATCTGACCCTACTCCTAGGAGTAGAGATATCAAATGCTTTAAATGCCAAGGAAAGGGACATGTAGCGAACTAATGCCCAATAGAAGGGCTATGGTCATGAAGAATGGAGAGATAGTGATAGATAGCGAGTCAGATCATGACTCCATGCCATCACTTGAGGATGCCACTGATGAGGAGATTGAGGAAGAGGCTGATGAGGGTAGGCTAGTAGCAGTGGTGAAAAGGGTATTAAATGTGTAGGTTAAAGAAGAAGCTAAAGTGCAAGGGAAAAGATTTTCCATACTCGTTGCCACATTAATAACCAACTTTATAGCATGATTATTGATGGGGGCAGTTGCACAAATGTGGTGAGCACATTTATTGTTGAGAAGTTGGATTAAGACCACCAAACATCCCACCCCATATAAATTGCAATGGCTGAATGATAGTGGGGAAACCAAGGTGACTAAACAATCTATGATTGTTTTCTGCATTGGAAGATATGAGGATGAGGTTATGTGTGATGTTGTGCCCATGCAAGCTTGTCATATTCTGTTGGGGAGGCCATGGCAATTCGATAGGAAGGGTATACATGATGGCTTATTGAATAAGGATTTGCTTATTCATCGTAGCAAGAGTTTTACACTCAAGCCAATGACTCCAAAGCAGGTGTATGAAGATCAATTACAGCTGCACAATTAATGGGGAAACACCAAGAGAGTGAGAAAATTAAAGAGAGTGAGAGAGCAAAAGAAAAAGATAAAAAGAATGAAAATACAAAAGAGTGGAAGGCTGGAAAGAGCGAGAGAGACCAAGCAGAGAGGGGTCCAGCTTTGGTGGTGAGAGAAAAGGAGAGTGCAAGCCTTGCAAAAGGAGAGTTGTGTGGCAAGAGTGAGTTCAGTGAGGAGAGCTTTAGTGATGAAGCAACCGATGTTGTTGCTGGTTTTTAAGGAAGAATGCTTGAGTACTAACGATTTTTCTAACTCTTTGCCTAGTTCTATTGTTTCCCTTTTGCAGGAGTTTGAGGACGTCTTTCCAGAGGAGATTCCTAGAGGATTACCACCTGTGCATGGTATTGAGCATCAAATCGACCTTGTACCTGGAGCGTCAATTCCAAATAAACCAGCTTATAGGAGTAATCCAGATGAGACTAAGGAACTCTAAAGACAGGTTAGCGAGCTGATGGCGAAGGGGTACGTGAGAGAAAGTATGAGTCCATGCGCAGTTCCAGTGATTCTACTTCCTAAGAAAGATGGGACATGGAGGATGTGTGTTGATTGTCGCGCTATCAACAACATCACGGTAAAGTATAGACATCCTATTCCACGCTTAGATGATATGCTAGATGAATTGCATGGTTCTTGCATATTTTCTAAGATTGATTTAAAGAGTGGATATCATCAGATTAGGATGAAAGAGGGAGATGTGGAAAACTGCTTTCAAAACAAAATATGGATTATATGATGGTTAGTTATGCCCTTTGGATTAACTAACGCACCCAGTACTTTTATGAGATTAATGAACCATGTTTTGAGAACATTCATTGGAAAGTTTGTGGTTGTCTACTTTGATGATATTCTTATTTACAGCAGGAACTTAGATGATCATTTAATGCTTGAAAGATGTTTTGGAGGTGCTTAGGAAAGAAAAGTTGTTTGCTAACCTCAAGAAGTGCACCTTTTGCACGGATAGACTTGTATTTCTTGGATTTGTTGTCATGCAAGGGAATACAGGTTGATGAAGAGAAGATTCGTGCTATTAGAGAGTAGCCTAGTCCCACAAGTGTGAGCCAAGTGCAGAGTTTTCACGGTCTTGCAAGTTTTTATCGGCGCTTTGTGAAGGATTTTAGCAGTATAGCCGCACCGATCACTGAGGTCATTAAGAAGAACGTGGGATTCAAGTGGGGAGAAGAATAAGAGAAGGCGTTTCAATTGTTGAAAGGGAAGTTGACTAATGCTCCTTTACTTGCATTACCTAATTTTGCAAAGACCTTTGAAATTGAATGCAATGCTTCTGGTGTAGGTATTGGTGCCGTGCTTATGCAAGAGAGGAGACCAATTGCATATTTCAGTGAGAAGTTGACAGGGGCAGCATTGAAGTATCCCACTTATGATAAGGAGCTATATGCACTGGTTCGAGCATTGGAGACTTGGCAACACTATCTGTGGCCCAAGGAATTTGTCATTCACATCGACCATGAGTCGTTGAAGCACTTGAAAGGGAAACACAAGTTGAATAGGACACATGCACGATGGGTGGAGTTTATCGAGACATTCCCATATGTCATTCATTACAAACAAGGAAGAAAGCTGAGTTTGTTAAGCAAATTCATGAGAAGGCAAGACTTAACATCGAAAGAAGAACCGAGCAGTATGCAAAGCAAGCCAACAAAGGGCGGTGACAAGTGGTGTTTGAACCCGATGATTGGGTATGGGTGCACATGCACAAAGAAAGGTTTCCAGAACAAAGGCGTTCTAAATTGCTTCCTAGAGGAGATAGATGGATTGTTTCAAGTTCTAGAGCGCATCAATGACAACGCCTACAAGCTAGATTTGCCAAGTGAGTATCAGGTGAGTGCTACTTTTAATGTTACTGACCTGAGTCCTTTTGATGTAGGCGATGATTTGAGGACAAATCCTTTTCAAGAGGAGGGGAATGATGGAGTCCAAGCTAGCCAATCCAGAAGATGGATTAGGGATCCGCTCGAAGTACCGATTGGACCGAATACTAGAAGCCAAGCTAAGAAATTCAAGGAAGCATTGAATGGACTAATTCATCAAGTCCAAGAAGAGGAAACTCATTCACACTTTACCCGGGATGATTTGAAGACATGTAACATCATTGGAGTTCATGTTCATGAAGCCGGGATGGCAATTGGCAAGTTCGGCCTTGATTGAAGGCCTTTAATTAGCCTAGTTATTTTTACAAGGAAAATAACCCTAGTATAAATAGTTTTCCATGTATTTATTATTTAGTTTGAATTTCTTTTCCTTGTATTTATTACCTAGTTTGAATTTTTTATAAGTCTTTCATGTATTTATTATTTAGTTGCTTAATTTTTAGGCTAATTAAACTTATAAAAACCCATCATATGCAATCTTTTAAGAACCAGAATGAATGAAAATTTGAGAGTATTTCTCTTTAGAGTTCTTGAAAGAACTTTTTCTTTGAACCATTCGAATCCAATTCGTTGTGTTCAAATCTAGACTTATCAATTGGGTTTTTCATCCCTAATTGTGGCGTCATCGCTTATGCCAAGGTTCTTGTCTCCATATAGACAACGGGTCGCGGTTCCATCAATTTTGAGGTCTTGGAAAGCTAGATAATCAAGTGTATTGATATAGGGTTTCGTCACAGGTTGGCGTGGTTTGTATCACATATATGTGATTTTATCAAGAAATACATAAAGTAAAGTTATTACAAACTCTCTTTTCAAACCAATAAAATAAGAAAGTTTCTTTGAACTTAATGCCTTGTTTAAACAAAAGTTTTCCTAAACTCCTTTACCAAAGTTTTCTACCAACACTCTAAAATACTAAAAACTAGATAAGTTTTTCAAAATTAACTTATAAGATCATTGATATTATTCTTTTAAAGTGGATCTAACTTTAGAAAAGTTTTAGAATATATAACCATGAAATATTTAGAAAAACTATGTTTTCCAAACCATTAGAAATAAAGTTGTAGGAATTTAAAAAGATTAAAACTACTTTTGAAAATTTAAGAAATGGAGTTAAAATAAGGAGATGCTCACTTATAGTAAATTAAGAAAATTTCCTAACAAAACTAATTTCTTTCAAAGTCTTAGCTTTTATCAATTTAAGACCATTTTAATTTGGGATTTCCATTCATCCGATTTTTGGCGAATTCAATAAGATAGAAATTAGATATTGAGTAGATCTTGGATGAAATACTCACTTAGGGTATTTCTTTTGTTTAGGTGTTGAGGACCAAGATCTTCTCTTCCCCGAGGATTACTTTGCCTCCTAGAAGAGCGTTGTGGACAAGTGAGTTTTCTTTACGTTTATGTATTCACGCATGTGCTTGTAGAATAGAGCACTAGATGTTAGGAAAAGATAAGAATTGATATGCATGTGGGATATCATGGGAATTATGTATGTGAAATGTTATGTGCGATCAATGAACGATAAGTATATCGGAACTCGATCTGCTATTTATATAATTGTTTCTATGTATGTATTGCTATGTGTGCAAATATTGCTTGATCGCTTTAAATGATTTAATATCATATTGGAATCCCCATATAATAAATTGCTCATGCATATCACTTAGAATATCATTTCAAAATTTTGCTACTACTCCTCAGCGTGGGAATGGAAAGGTAAGCTGCTTAGCTACATCTTGAGGGTTAGGACGTTTGGGGAGTACGACCTCAAGGTGTAGCCAAACCAGATCGATCGCTTTGGGTAAGGAAAGCTTAGGGACTAGCAGTACGATTCGTTGGAACCACAAGACGCACGCAACTTTAAGGAGGTCGTTTGAGACCTAGTTCAAAGCATTCCCTAACCACCGATGGAGGGGTAAATCCATCACACATATGAAACCAGATAGTTGTATGTATTGTTTGATCATATGGTTGTTGTATTTCATATGCTTGTATAATAAACTTGGTTGATTGCCTGTTATGAGTACTTTTGCATAAGGAATATCTCACTAAGCAAGTTATGCTTATACCCCTATAGACTTTTGATATTGCAGGATTATCTTTTTGCACCCGAGTCCATCTTGATTTCCCGGATAGAATTCTTATTTTGGGAAGCTTTTGGAGGAATTCTGTTTTGAAGTCTTAGAATAGATTTCTTCTAAAATCTTCTGGCTTTTGTTATTTCTCTTAGTATGACCATGTTGTTATTATCAGGGAATGCCCCTTAGAAGTTGTAAGACTTTATATTTCAATGAAATATATTAAGTGTTATTTTGCATGTTCAACTGCCAATATTTTAAAATGTACTACTTCACCGATCTCCTTTGATGTGAATGTATGCCTTATACCAATATGGAAGCTTTCGAGTGACTGAGGTAGTCATTCTTAAGTTTTAACATTGCGTATGGTGGGCTGTCATGTTTAGGGTACCCATTGGGACATGATAGGGTAAGTATGGGAGACAACCGAAATTTAGACAGGTAAATCTACATCGTCTATGGATCTAGACTCCCATAGATGCGTTGCTTGCATTCATTACGTATGCATTCATATTATGTATAGATAGATTTGCATGAATGTATAATTAATGTTCGATAACTTGCATGATCAGTAGTAGTAAGGGATAAACTCACTGAGCCTGTGGTTTTGCTCACTTCTCAATAGTTTCTGTGTAGGTATAACGCTAATTGGGACTGGGATAAGGATGTGTGAAGAGTGCTTTTCCATCAGACTATAGTTGTAAACCCCGGTAATTCTCAGTAGCTAGAAAACCCCGGGAGTTGGAAACGAAACCCTAATCCGATCAGATTGAGTCTAGTAAATGAAGCCTAGGAACCCTAAATCCGGCTTTCCTTCGGTTTCATAGTAAAATAAATATTATGGGGTAAATGAATTGAATTGTTGTTCCAAAGTACATTTCAAACCTTTGAAAGTTTAAATTCGGGAATTTTTCAATTCCGGGCCTTCCCGAGCCCAATTACGGAAAAGCGTGCCCCGGGCCACGGATTCAGAAAAATGTTCCGGAATATTCATTAGAACCGTAATTTTATAAGGATTCCAAAAATATCAATTTCATAATTTTCCGAGCTATAAAAATTACAGTTATAGCTTTTCCCGTGTTTTCGGAACAACCGGTAAAGTAGATGTCTTGTCTACTATTCACAAGTACAACCTACACTACACACTACCCATACCCTATTCTTACATCCTTACAACTACTCATTTCAATTTTCTTTTCCAAGAAATTTTGTCTTAAATAATTATTACATTTATTACATTTTCATTTACTAAATTACAAATTCAATTTTTTTTCAAAACTCACACACCACACACCATATGGCCGGCGCCCCTCCCTCTAATTTTCCCTCTCATTTAATTATTTTTACTCCATTTAATAAAGCTAAACCCTAATTTATTTGATATATATACTAAATGTTCTCTCTCTCTCTCTTCATTTCTTTCATTTTAATTTTTCAAAAGGATCAAAACCCTCTCTTCTTCTCCTCTCAAAGTGCCGAGCACTCCCCTCCCCCTTCCTCTTGCAATTTCAACTTTGTTTCCTCTTCTTTCCTCTTCAAGACCTCTTTGGTATGTATATTTAGGCTTTGTTCATCCTAAATCTTGTTATGGCAAGAGTATTCTTGTGTGTTTTCTCATCTAAATCCCAATGAGCATGAGCAAGGGACATGAAAACACTACTACAAGAATCTCAAGCCATCTCAAGAAGTGGATCTAATGTTTAGATGAGCTTATGTTAAAATATCAACTTGTTCATGCATGTAAAGTAGAGATCTTGCTCATATATTGTTGTTCATGCCATGAGATCCATGCTTTATATATCATATGTAGTAGATCTAAGGTTTAGACATTCACAACTTCATGTACATGCATGATCATAGGTTCATTTTGTTTTATATGCTTTGATGATCATAAAAATGAAGTCTTGTTCATGTATATAGATGTTAGATAGTATATCTCCACATATAGATGGCAAGAACATTGAAAAAGGAAGGACTTTGTTAATATGGAAAGTTGAAAATTCGGATGAAATGGAAACCCTACCTTAAAGACCTCCAAAATCAACTTTAAACTCATATTTCATAAGAAAAATGGAGGGTATGTGTAATAGACATGTTAAAGGAATTATTTTCATGAGTTTAGATGAGTTTAGGCATAATAAAAATAAGGAAAACAAGAGGTGAAGTTAGAATGAAAAATGTTGACTTTAAATGTGTAGTCAAATTCGTAACTTTGTGTAATGCCTAAATAAACACTTAGTATTTAAGTCTAAAATGGATGTTTTATAAGCTAAATGAAGTCCTTAGATAATGTATACATTGAAGCTCCAATTTTTAATGCATTAGACAAGATTTCCCTTAAGAAAAATGTAAGAAAAGGAAATTTGGAAAATTCGGATTTTCACAAATAGCTTATTTAAAAACATGTTTACCAAATGAAAAATGTGAATTTTTATGCATGAATGGAGGCCATGACTATTATAGACTTTGAGAACCTATTTTTAGTTAAATAATAAGTAGATTACAAGATTAAAAACCAAAGAAACCCTAAGGAGTATAATGTGGGAAAATAGCTTCTTAGAATTAGTCTTTATGAACTTTCCCCAACACTTAGGAGTTCCTAAGAGTTTATTACTACAAAAATCATCATGACCATGCACATATTGAGTTCATTACATGGCATACACATTAGTATTCATTCCTAAATCATTCATGCATGAATCACCAACTAGGAACATTTCTTATCAAAAGCAAAGCACATTTTCAAAGTTGGATCAATTGCGGAACAGAACTGATCCCACTGTTCCGTGACCCTATTATTTTCAAAACTTGGATTTAATACTTGAAATAGATAGATCTTTCGAAGTAGATGAAGATCGATATAAAGTTTGCGAAATTCCGAGTTAAAATGACCAAGTTATGGCCATTTTAAGTCGGGACTTCCGAAAATAGCGAGAAATCCGAATTCAACTAGTCTAGATATATAGTTTGATTTAATTACATGTGAGAATCTCATTAGGATTATTCTTGATTGGTAGGTGATTCCGAGCAGGACGACACTCTACCTCCCGATTATTATTATTAAGAAGTTGGTGTCCAATGGCCGAGTGAGTTTACTTCCATTCTCAATTAATGCATGTGATTGTAATGTAGTGGCATTAGTGATGTAGGCAAAGATAAAAGAAATTGTATAAGCATGCTGGGGTATATGGGAATTTTATGTTGTTGATTGTTGATATGTGAAATGGAGTTTAAGGTATATCGAAACCGGGTGTTAAGATATTGACTGCTTTACTAGAATCTTATGATGAATGTCTGCGAATACTTGTTGGTCACTTAAAAGAATTGAATTAATGACTATTCGACTCCGACTATAAATTGAATCCATTCATGTCACGATGGGGTTGGAGCATTCGCATTGTTGGTTAATCGTGATCCATAAAACGACTTGTTGGTTAATCGTGATCCATAAAACGAATTATTATTAGTTGACCGTGAGCTTAAACGGCGTCGTACCGCAGGATTCGTTAATCTGCTAACCCGGGATGGAGGGCGCAAGTCCATCCACATATGATTTCGGGTCATATGTTTGATGATCACTTTGTTTGATGCATACACTTGCCTGAATAATTACTTGTTTGACTGGTATGTTAATTGCGTTATGGAAGTATTGCTCACTAAGCTAGTTAGCTTACGCCCCTATAGTTTCTATCTTTTGCAGCACGACTTTATATGGCTTAGGCCAAGACAGGCTACAGCGCAGGTACCGGAGATAGGAGTTTCCCGTAGAAGTTTAATTCATTCCTTTTTGTATAGACTTCCATTGGAAACTAAGGACTCTGGATGACTGTAATAGACTGTTATTCTTTTGCGGGGGAATGCCCCTTAGATTTTGTAAACTTTAACATTATGCGTTTTGATTTATTATCTATGGCTAATGAATGCCTGTTAAACTGTTTAACTCCATTTGTTGAAGTATTCTATTGTCGTAAAGGAACGCTTTACATCTACTTAAGACTTCCGAAGGCCCCGGGTAGGGAACTCAGAGTCTTACTTAGTATGTGGCGGGCTGTTACGTTTAGGATACCCTACGGGGCGTGACAATAGTGAAGTTAGATATAAATGGCACTGAACTTAGAATGTAAAATTTATAATTTGTATAAACAACGAGAGTTTATATTTTGTAAGTTAGAACTCAATTTCATTATTTGGTAAGGAATACCGATTCTCTACGATCTTGGTAGAAATTGGAAAATCGGATTCCATAGTTGAAATCCAGTAATATAATATATCAATTATATAATGGACATTGATAAATAAATAGAGTCTTGTACACTCTAACTTACAAGACGGCTCTCATCTTACGGGTGCACACGTGGTATGATAGCTTTACATTAATCCTACGAAGCCCTCTTTTGAGGCGTGACAGCTACGACATTTACTCTCTTCGGGCAATAATTTATATCGAGATCATAATCTTTTATAAGTTCTAACCATCTCCTCTATCTCATGTTTAACTCCTTTTGCATGAACAAGTACTTAAGACTCTTGTGGTTGGTGTAGATCTCACATCTTTGTCCATAGAGATAATGTCTCCACAACTTAAGTGCAAACACTACAGCAGTTAACTTGAGATCATGGGTTAGATAATTTTGCTTGTGCAATCGCAACTGGCATGAAGCATACTCGTCTTGCATCGGGACACATCCAAGACCATTTCTTGAAGCATCACTATGTACTGTGTAAGGCTTTTCTGGGTTCGGTAATACGAAGATCGGTGCGAAAACTAGCCGTTGCTTAAGGTCTTGGAAGCTTTGCTCTCTTTTATCCGTCCACATGAACTTTTTATTCTTTTGAGTTAGTTTAGTTAACAGTTTGCCTATTTTGGAAAAGTCTTTCACAAACTTTCAATAATAACCGACTAGACCTAAGAAACTCCTTACTTCTGTTACGATCTCTGGTGGCTTCCAATCTACTACCACGTTTATCTTCTCAGGATTTATGGGTATTCCTTCCTTTGACACAACATGACCCAAGAAAGAAATCCGATCCAACCAAAAATCAAACTTCATCAATTTGGCATACAACTTGAGCTCTCTCAATATCTGCAGTACCGTCCGTAGATGCTCCTCATGTTGCTTATGCATCTTTGTTTATATACTCGGTTAAATAGTTCCTCAAAAGTGGCTAGTGCATTTTTTAGTCCAAAGGGCATCACTAAAAACTCATAATGTATGTATCTTGTCCGAAACACCGTCTTTGACACATCTTCAGGCTTAGTCCTTAGTTGCTGATATCTCAAACGCAAATCAATGCGTGAGAATACACTCGCTCATTGTAACTGATCAAAGAGATCATCAATCTGCGGCAACGGGTACTTATTCTTGATGATGACTTTGTTAAGTTCTCAGTAGTCGATGCAAAGTTTCATTGATCCATCCTTCTTCTTCACAAACAACATCGGAGCTCCCCATGGTGAGACACTTGGTCTAATGAATCCTTGGTCCAGCAATGCTTGTAGCTGCTTCTTAAGTTCCTTGAACTCAATGAGTGGCATACGGTATGGTGCTTTTGATATTGGTTTCGTTTTGGCCATCAATTCGATCTCGAAATCAATTTCTCTTTTTGAGGGTAGCCCAAGCAACTTATCCGGAAAAGACATCCGGGAATTCATTGACAATGGGAATATTTTCCAAGATAGGCTCCTCTTTCTCCTTTTCTGTGTTATCGACATAACTATCAATCCCTTCTCCAACTTCCTCTAACAACTTAAATGAGTACAACTTCTTTCCTTTTGAAATCGTGGATTCTCCAACAAACATTATCCATTGCATCTTCACATACTTGATTACCTGCTTTCTTAGAATCTTTTATTTGGTGTCTAAAATCCTCACTGGCCTTTCAATTGAAGATAGATTTGGCTATACTTCCAAGGGTTCCAATGCTACTATCTCTTCAGGATCCTTGACATACTTGCTCAACATAGATACATGGAACACACTACGTACTCCTTTGAAATTAGGCGGCAAAGCCAATCTATATGCTACATTGCCTATCTTTTCCAAGATTTCATAAGGTCCCACATATGTCAGATTCAATTTGCCTCTCAAGCCAAATCTAACAATTCCCTTATTTGGTGATATCTTAAGTAGGACAGATCTCCCACTTGAAATTCTAAGGGCCTTCTTCTCTTGTCAGCATAGCTTTTTTGACGTCTTTGGGCTACTTGAAATCTCTGTCTGATCAACCTAACTTTGTCAATAGCATCCTGTACCAATTATGGTCCCAAAATTTATCTTTCACCAACTTCATCCCAATGAATTGGTGATCTACACTTACTGCTATACAGAGCTTCATAAAGTGGTATTCCAATTGACGTTTGGTAACTGTTGTTATAAGCAAACTCCACTAAAGGCAAATGATTAATCCAATTATCCTTGAAATCCAAAACACATGCCCTTAACATATCTTCCAAAATCTAAATGGTCCACTTGGATTGTTCATCGGTCTAAGGATGATAAGCTATGCTAAAAATAAATTTCGTGCTTAAAGCTTGATGCAAACTTTTCCAAAATCTTCTAATAAATATGGTGTCTCTCTCTGATATTATAGATACTGGAATTTCATGCAGCCTCATAATCTCTTTGATATACAATATTGCTAACTGCTTCAATTTGTATCCAGCTTTTATTGATATAAAGTGAGCTACCTTGGTTAGTTTGTCAACAATCATCCATATCGAATTGAATTTTTCTCTAGTTCTTGGTAATGCAGTAACAAAGTCCATGGTGATGTGCTTCTACTTCCATTGAGGTATTGACAAAGATTTTAATTCACCTGCCGGTCTTCTATACTCAATATTAATCAATTGACAAGTGTAGCACTTGGATATATACTCCACTATCTCTTTCTTCATATTATTTTACCAATACAACTTCTTCAAATCTTCATACCTCTCGTTGCCTTTGGGGTAGATTGAATAACTTGAAGAATGTGCCTCTTTTAGTAATTTCTTTTTAAGATCTCCTTGTTCCGGTACACATAATCTTCCCTTGTATCTTATAACACATTCTTCATCAATATGAAATTCAAGAGCTCTACTTATTTCCATTCTCCTTTTCACCTCTTGTATACTAGGGTCATCAATTTGTGCTACTTTAATGCTTTCTATGAGAGTAGGTTGTAGTTGTAAACTTGCTAATTTGACACCTACTTGACTGGTTACTACTTCCAACTCAAGCTTTCTCATGTCTTCTATCAGATGTCTTTCAAAAGTTATCAAAGTTGCTAAATTTTCAACTCGCTTCCTATTCAAGGTGTCTGCTACTATGTTCGCTAGGATGATATTGAATGTCCACATCATAATCTTTAATAAGATCTAACCATCTCCTTTGTCTCATGTTCAACTCCTTTTGGGGAAAGATGTACTTTAAACCTTTTTGATCTGTATACACTTTACATCTTTCCCCATATAAATAATGTCTCCACAGCTTCAAAGCATGAACCACTATTACCAATTCCAAATCATGAGTAGGATAATTCCTTTCATAGGGCTTTAGATGTCTTGAAGCATATGCTATAACCTTTCCTCCTTGCATCTAAACACAATCCAAACCTTAAATAGAGGCATCACCATAAATGGAATATTCTTCACCATTCACTGATAAAGCTAGCACTGGAGCTGATACTAGTTTGTCTTTCAACTGTTGAAGCTAAGCTCACAATCTTTATTCCAAACATATTTCACTCCTTTCTATGTCAGTCTGGTTAATAGGCTTGCGATCTTGGAAAAATCTTCTACAAATTATCTGTAATATCTTGCTATTCCTAAAAAACTTCTAATCTCTGACATATTCTTCGGTGTTGGCTATTCCACTGCTACTTTCACTTTCTTAAGATCCAAAGAAATTCCGTTTCCATCAACTGCATGTTCCAAGAAAGCTACTTATTCTAACTAGAATTCACAGTTCGTGAATTTAGCATACAACTTTTCCTCTTGCAATCTAGTCAATACCAACCTTAGATGTTTTTTCTTTCGACTTGGAGTACACCAGCACATCATCAATAAACACCACTACAATCGATCAAGATAATCTTTGAAAACTCAATTCATTATATCCATAAAAACTATTGGCGCATTCATAAGAATAACAAACTCATAGTCTCCATACCTGGTCCTAAAGCCCGTCTTCTGAATGTCCTCTACCTCAACCTACAGTTGGTGATATCTTGATCTCAGATCAATCTTGGAGAATACTTGCGCTCCTATTGGTTGATGAAACAAATCGTTTATCCTTGGCAATGGATACTTATTCTTGATCATCACTTAGTTTAACTCCCTATAGTCAATACCATATCTCATACTTCCATCTTTCTTCTTTACAAATAACACTAGAGCTCCTTAAGGCGACACGTTTGGTCTAATGAACTTCTTTTGTAACAAATCTTCTAACTGGACTTTAAGCTCTGCAAGTTTCGTTGGAGCCATACGGTATGATGTCTTTGAAACAAGCAAAGTGCCGAGCACCAACTCAATATTGAACTCCACTTCTCTCTCCAGTGGTAACCTTGGTAAATCTTTTGGGAACACTTTAGGGTATTCACATACAATTGATATCCTTGCAAGATCTTTCTTTTGTTCTTCTTCTATCATCATAGCTACCAAAGTTGACTTTCCTCATAACTTGTAAGTAGGTAGAGTTGGAGGTCTTTGCACTTCAAGCTCGTGAACAAATTGATCCGCATTTAGCAGACTAAACTCCACTTTTAGGTTGTAACAGTCGATTTTAGCATAATACTTTGCTAACCAATCTACTCTCAAGATGATATCGAATTCTAACATATCTAGAACTACTAGATTTGTGTATAGATGTCTACCTTCTATCTTTACATCCACATCTCTACAAATCCTATTTAACAAAGCTCCACTCCCTAAAGGAGTATTTACAGTCAAACATCTAGACATATGCTCAACATTCATATCACATACAGATACAAAAGAATCATATACACATGAAAAGCTTGTACCTGTGTCAAAAATAACATATGCGCTATGTAGGAACATACTTTGGTTAGAGTTCTTTGCCCTTGACCACACTCTGAAGTCTACTAAATTGAGCTCCTAGAATAATTTGCTTCCCATGTTCCTTGTAATCAATCACCCGATGTCTTCTTTGTCCACACTTAAAGCAAAATATCTGTGGGAGGATCTTCTCTGTATAGAATCTACTACCATGACCAACTTTGCCACATGAAAAGCAGGAACCTTTAACCCACTTGTAGTCCTTAATATCATGTGGTCCAAGACATCTAGTACACTTCTTCTCAGCACTTTGTGTTGCTGATATGAAAGATTGTGTGATGGGCCTCTTTCCTCTATCTTGTGTTAGAACGTTGGAGACTAGTCTCTTTTCTAAGAAAATCTAACCTCTTTGAGGCTTACAGCTCTTCATTATATTCAAACCTTGCTCCACTATTTTAGCCTTGTCGACTACCACTGAGTAGTTGGTCAAGTCCATAAAGTTCACTTGATATTAAATTTCGAGCTCCAATCCAGTGATGAGCCTGTTAACCTTAGCCTCTTTACTCTTCTTTAAGGGTCAGGTAGGAACCCCATCAATCTATGTAGTTAGCTTCATACTCCTCTATAGTCCTTCCTACTGCAGAGTGTAGTACTCTTGAAGCATCTTCTACTTCACACTATCAAGGAAGAACTCCTCGTAAAAAACCTGCTAAAATGCTTCCCATGTAACTATTCCATCCATGTGTCTTCTGATGCTCATCTACCAATTGTTTATCCTGCCAATCAATAATTAGGAGGCATAATCCACTTTCTCATTCTCCGGAATCTCCAGAGCACAAATGTTTTCTTGACCTCCTCTATCCACAGCTGAGCATCTAAGGGTCTTCCTGGCATAGGCTTAAACTTATAGACCAAATCGACAAACTTATTTTGGTTAAGAACGTCCATATGCCTAGCCCATTACCTCCATTCCCATTCAACCTTTGTGTTTCTTGCCTTTTGGCATCAGCATTAGCTTGAATCACCTGTATATCAATCCTCATGTTCTACTGCTGTTGAGTGACTGCTCCTAGAAGAATATTGACAATTTCCATTAATTAAGTAGCATCTACTGGCACCTGTTATCCTACAGGTAGAGCTGGTGGTGGAGGGGGTAAATCTTCAGGCACTTGAATCAAAGGTGGCTGGTTCTCTGGTGATTGTTCCTTCTCACCAGTCTTGGACCCAGAGTAACTCGTGACCTAGATAAACAAGTGTAAACCCCTGAATTTCTCCGTAACTCCTAAAAAATAATCCTATAATTAAAATACCTTATCAAAACCCTAAAAACCAACCTAAGTTAAAACCAAACCCTAGACAATATCAAATACGAAATTTCATGGCCTTAAGAAAAAGAGAACCTTTAAAAACAAAATAAAAATTCAATTATCGTTCGACTCAAGATCCGAACGTGAAACAATTCATCTATCTGATCATTAACACATAAATCGAGATGGAATATCTAAATAATAATCAACAACAAAATTTTAGAACCGTAAGCCTTTCGGTTAATTTTGAAATAAAAAATTTAAATTAATACCGAAAGTCAAACTGAGTCATCATACAACCCTGACTCGATTAAACAATTTTGAGAATTGTAAAACATTAAATAAATCATAAAATAAAGTAAAAATTAAAATTTGAACAAAAAATATGACATGATAAAAAACCCAAAAATTTTATGATCTTACAAGTAAACCATAAAGCCGAAATTAAAATCGAATCCCTAAAAGTTAACTAAGTCAACAACAAGCCATAGTGAGACCAGATCCGGCAATCCCGTGCTCTAAACTCAAAAATAATGAAAATGAGATAATTAAAGATTATAGTTTGTAATAATGTGATACAACTTAAAAAGATTAAATTCATCAAAATTTAGTTTGTTTCGAACCCGAACGGGATCAATTCTCGAAAAACGTGTCCTAAGGCTTGGGATAGTAAATATATTTTGATGACACTGTTAGACTCATAATAATATAAGGATTCCAAAAATATCAGTTTTAGAATTTTTAGATATAAAAATATCAGATATAACATTTTTACGCGTATTCTTTTTCTTACCGGTAATTTATTTGTCTTGTTTACTATTCATTGCACTATTCTTACCATTCAATACTATTCACTTATCTCTACTTTTTTTTTCACTACTTATTCTTGCAACCTATATTATTATTTCTTGCAATTTTTTTCTCATAAAAATTCTACATATATTACTAAACTTCTCTTACACTTCTTTTAAAAATTAATTTTTAATTACTTTTTTCCTTCATGCCATCAATTTTCTTTTCTTTTTCATTTATTTAATTAATTACAATTTCCTCCAACTTTTTCTATAAATACCTCCTCCCTCCATTATTTTACACACATCTCATACACATAACAAAACTCTACCAAAATCATTTCACAACTTCTCTCTCTAATTTTCCTCTCCAAAACTCTCTTCCCAACTCTCTCATCTTTTCATATTCTTACTATCCATATAACATTAACCTCTCTTTCTTCTACCACCCACTTCTCTACATTAGGTAAAAATTTCTACAAATGTTCTTTATATTCATGTAACTTAACATGACTATAGTGTATGTTTTCTAAACCCATAGGAGTTAAGAAAGCAACAATATGTTCATGTTTTATTCTTGTTCATGAAAAATTTTATTGTTATATTATTATAATATTATGCTCTATTTTTTTTTTCTAATCTAACTCCTATATGTTGTTAAATATAGTTATGTATATATATATATATATATATATTTAGAGCCTAGAAGCTCACTAACATAACTTTTATTTATTCATGCTTTGCAATTTATTTATTTATTTCATGTTATTATATTAAGACTAGTCATTCTAGTCTTAGACTCGTCCTTATTAAGTAAAACAATTTTTTTTTCTTTTCTCTTATTGGACTTGTCCATAAGCTATGTCCGGAGAGCCTTGAAATAAATCTAAGATTCCCATGATTTTTGTAAACCTCTAGATTTTTTGATGATTTCTAAGTTCGAACGCTAGAATCGGAAGTCAATCGGAAACCCTAGTCAACAAAAACCTATGCCAAAACCCTGGAGTTTAGATCCGATAATCTCATGTTCTTAAACCCTAGATAACGAAATTAAAGTTGAGTTAGAAATTATTTTGCAAAATCTGGGAATTTTCGTTTTGGTCCTGTACCATAGCTTTTAGCAACCTAAATGACCTTTTATGTGGAATATAACATTAGAAATGGATAGATCTTTTTGAGTAGGTAGGTATATTATATACGAAATTCCGAGTTAAAATGAGCAAGTTATGGCAATTTTAAGTTAGAATTTTCCTCTATGCAAATTTTGAAGAACCTAGTAAAATAGAATTACAAGTTTAAGTAAACTTTCAAGAAATACTTATTTTGGGTATTTCTCTTCTTTAGGTGATGCAAAGGTTGAGTTCCCGTATTCCGAGGATTTCCTTGACTAGAAGTATCCGCACAAATGGTCGAGTGAGTTTATTTATTACATATTTGCACTTATGATTTTGCTTGTAAAATAGTGGCATTAGAATTAAGGAAAAGATAAAATGGAAAATGCATGTGCTTTGCATACTTGTTTGAAATTACGATTAAGTACATCGAGGCATGAATTGTTCATAATGAATGTTGATCTAGTATAAGATTGATTGATTGTAATTTTATGATCACCCACAAATTATTTAATTATGCCATGAGTACTTAACTATAATAATTCATGTATGTTATCGGTGAGTTTATTGCATTTATTACTATTCCTTTGGTGGGACAAAGGCATAGTAAGGAGATTCATAGAGTTTGTAATTTCTATAAAGCAACAAGGCATCGTCCGAATCATCTAGTGATGAGAAAACATCCAAATAAAACGTATTTGATAGCTGCATTGTGGCTTGGAAATAAACTACAAGTAAGTTAGTTTATAATACCTTTTATTTTTGCAAGAAAGTTATTAAAGATAAGAATTACCATGGAACTATGTTGTATGATAGCGGCCTATACGGTCTGAAACACCTAACCACCGAATGGAGGGGTAAATCCATTCAAATATATGATTCTCGGAAAATCATATGTATTGTTTGCCCACGTGCTTGTGCATCTCATACGGTTGCTTAACTAAACTTGATTTGATTATTGAATGTTGAGTGTTTATTTGTGGAAATAAATCTCACTAAGCTAGTAGCTTATACTCTCTTAGATATCTTTTACAATTCTCATACCTTAGGTTGGAATCGAGAGGTTATTTTATCTAGGTAATGCTTTTGAGCCAAGATCTTATGGATAGAAGTGCAAGATAGAAGTAAACACGGATTCTAAGAGAAGTTCATAAGTGTAAATCTTTTTATAATAGACTCTTTATTTGACTTAGTTATCTTTAATAGGGGAATGTCCCTTAATGTTGTAAAGACTCCTTAATAGTTTTCTTATGAACCTTGGTTATAATGTTATGATTTTTTTCTTGATTGCTATTGTGTATAACTGCTAAAACAGTATGATCCAAAGTTTGGTCCACTACGATCGTGAAAGTATGCCTTACACTTGGTATTAAGACTTTCGAGATAACTAAGGTTGTCATTGTAGACCCCTAAAGTTTTACGATCAATTAAGCTCAGACCCTAATTAGGAGGTTAAAGGAAATCCTAAAGTCAACAAAACCTTAGTCAGACGCAACAATTCAAGCCTGGCAATGCCGTGCCATTTTAGCATGTAGAATAGGTCGTAATAACATGAGAAAGCTTAAAAATATCATATTAGTTAAACCACGATTCGTTTTGAGTCCGATCAGATACAGTTTTGGAAAAGCATGTCCCGAGGGTCGAAATAGTAAAAATATTCTAGATATACCATTAGACTCGTAAAGAGATAAGGTTTTTAAAAATATCAGTTTTATAATTTTTCGGTGACTAAAAATATCAGATGTCGCAATTATACGCGTATTTTCTTACTATCAGTATTTTATTTGTCATATCTACGTTACATTACATTATTCATTACCATTCTACACTATTTATCTATCTCTACTTTCTCTTACAACCAACTCTTACAACCATACACGTATTTTCTTACAATTTTCATCTCTAATATAATTTCACATCTCTCATGTCTTACTTTTCATTAATAAAAATACAAAAAAATAAACTTTTCTCTCTCTCCTACTCAATTTGCACTGACCCCCTTTCCCATTCCCCTTAATTTGTTTTATTTTTTATTTATTTAATTAACACAATTTACCCTCCACTTTTTCCTACAAATGCCTCCTCTTCCTTCTATTTCCATTACACCTTTCATACACTACAATTACTCTATCAAAATCTCTCCAAAAGTTCTCTCAAAATTCTCTCTAGTTTATCTTTCATAGGTAATGCTTCTTTAAGTTTTCCTTATGTTCATTTGCTTAATATGAACATAGTGTGTGTTTTCTAAACCCATTGAGGTTAGGAAAGTAACAATATGTTCGTACCTTATTCTTGTTCATGAATTTATTTTCCTTTATGTTATTCTTATGTTTATCTAACTAAATATATCTATGTAATTATATATATCTTTTAGAGCATATAAGCCCATTTGTTATTGCAATTTATTTACTTTCAAGTTGTTTTAAGACCACTCTTTCTAGTTTTAGATTTGTCCTCATCAAGTCAAAAACAATTTTCTTTTTCTTTTGGGACTAGTCTATTCTTAGTCTCGGGAAGCCTTGAAGAAGCTAAGACTCCCAATACTTGACAATTATTATTATGCTTATTTATTTCTTATATTCTTTATTATCTTATTTTGTGACATTTTTAGCTTTCATAAACTACATGATCATATTCATGCATGGCTAATAAGTTGTTGTCCAAATAAAAATGAGTCTTTTTGATGAAAGAATAAAATTTGATCAAATCCAAATTTTCCAAAACATTAGAGAAGGTTGTTTTAAGGAAATAAATTAAATAAGACAACACCTATAGCTTCATGCATAAATTATGAGTATAATTATATACATAAGGAATTCTTTTAAAAAATATACATATTTGAATTTTACTTAAACAAGCCTTAGTAAAGGAAGGATTAGAAAATTTTGTTTTTCATGAAAGGAATTTTCGTAATAGATCTGTACCCTTCTAATCCGATACTGAAATGACCTTTCATAGTAAAAATAACCTTAGAAATAGATAGATCTTTTCGAGTAGGTAGAAAATGACATATAATTATGGCCATTTTAAATTGGAACTTCCTTCAATCTGATTTTTATCGCAATTTTGAGTTAGATTTAGAATCTTCAAAATAGAAATTCCATGAAAGACTCATTTTGGGTATTTCATCTTGTTTAAGCGAAGAAGGAACCGATATCGCCTTCCCGGAAGATTATTTCGACTAGAAGCGATCGTCATAGAGTGAATGAATCCCTTACTAATTAGGTTTCCTTGATTGTGCTTGTAAGTAGTAGCACTAGGGAGTAAGGAAAAAGATAAATGAATAAATGTTGTATGATTTGGATTCATGATTGAATGATGTGGTTGTTGAATAAAAGCTAAGTATATCGAAAGAGGAATTGATGAATAACTTATGTTTTCTTGTAATGGTATGATGAATATTGTTTTGGTCACCTTTAACTTGAACTCGACGATAATTGAGTAAACCAATATTAAAAACAATTCATGCATAACATATTGTGACTCACATTTATTTTTCACTACTATTCTTCGTATGGGGAAATGAGGAGTTGTAGTGGTGGCTAGTAGGAGCCGGAAAGTCTATATGGGCTAGTAGGAGTCGGAAAGTCTATAAGGTAAGTAGGAGCTGGTAAGTCTGCAACTATTGATGGTCGTATGGTCTGGTAACCACCCAACCCCCGATATGGAGGGTATAAAATCCATGCTACACATGGTTTCCGGTTAATTGTGTTTATTTTGTTTGCTCATGTGATTGATGCATTCCAATATGATTGTCTAAAATACTTGTATGTTTTATGGAAATGATTTGAAGAAAGGAGTTATCTCACTAAGCTAGTTTTGCTTACACCCCTATAGCTTTTTGTTACAGTTTGATTACTTGTGGTTGGCACCAAAGAGCCCATTTTGTCAAGTATGAGCCAAAGCTACTAGGAGTTTTTGGATGAAGTTTATATATTTAGTTTTGGATGTAAACTTCTAAGAAAAATCTCTTTAGTAGGCTTTTGTTATATTCATGTATGTTTTGAAGATGACTTAGTTTGAGCAAGGCTTTTAGAATGGGGGAATGCCCCTAAGAAGTTGTAAGAAACTTTTATCTTAATGATCATTACATATTTACCTTTATAAGTTCTTGTATGCTTTTATTATCTGCTTAAATGTAATACCCCTTTGATTCTCCTATTATCTTGGAAGCACGCCTTACATGTGATATCAAAGCTCTTGCAAGACTAAGGTTGTCATTCATTAGCTTTAATATTATGTATGGCAGACTGCCACGTTTAGGGTACCCTACGGGGCGTGGCAGTTTAAGTTGGCATTAGAGCGCAAGTTTTAGGATAAAAGATAGTAGAAATAGACTTTAAGATAGATAATAAGAAGCTAGAACCTAAGCTTAAGATCTAATCATATATTTTTTTTTTTCTGTTGGATAGTTAACCCTCCCTGAAGTGAAGGAAAAAGCTCGAAATTTCCTTAAGGACCCAAATGAAACTTTTGTGAACTATTGTCTTAGGTTGAGAGTCCTATGCGAGGAATTTGCACTTGCAAGGCCTCGAATCGCTAGGGAAATGTCTAAGCTACGGAAAAGGAGTTTGAAATATTCCCTATGGAGAAATTTACCTGAAGAGCTGAGATTTGATGCCTTTAGGAGACAAAGGTGGAGCGATATGGAAGTAATTTATGTGGTTGAGAGGATGATGGTCTTTATGTGTAAGGAAGCTATACTTCAAGAAATGACCTTTATCTTAAAGAATGAAGGAACCCGAAGGATCCCAGACTTTCGAACATGGAACAAGTTAGGACCCGTCTACACATATGCGCATGACGAGCTAGCGGACCACAACGACTAGCTGAAAGCTGATGTAGAAGAACATTTCTACTGGTATGCTGCCTATAAACGTATCGTTCTGATGCCGTTGGAATGCAATACCTAACCACCAAACTCAATCGGAATGTAACTGGATGTAATCCCGGACGAGGACTTCATTTTGGGAGACACCCATGAGAATGAAGGAAATGGAGAAACCGAAGGAGATCCCAAAGAAGACTAAGACGAGAGCCCAGAACCTGAGGAAACTTCATTTGCATTTCTCTGGGGGGATAGTCCCTTAATTCCTAGCCCACTACCTCTTCGTAGGTTAAGCCAAGATGTCCCCATGGAGATGATTGCAAGAAACAACCATGTGATGATCTCCAACTTTGAAGAAGAAGGAAGGAGAAATAATCAGCGCAACAGGAACATCTATGAATCAAGTGGATTTTGAGGAGTAGGTCCCGAACTCCTACCACGGTAGTATTGTCACGCGCCGAAGGGTATCATAAACGTGGCAGTCCGTCGTACATAATATTAAAGCCTAGGAATGACCGCCTTAGTCATGCGAAGGCTTCCATACTATGTACAAGACGTCTAACACATAGAGGAGACACATTGGAGAGATACATTTTATATGGATACACTTGAGTAACAATGTAAAGAAAATACAATTTACTATACTTTAGACACAAATCACTATGCTTCATATACGAATCACTGTACTTCAAAATACAAATCATTAACCCTCAATTCCATTCATCCACAAACTTCCTACATAAACTATTACAAGGCAATCATAAAATCTAGCCAATAACTTCAAGCATTCTTATTCCTTGCTAGAATCCCGAAGTCATTCTCAGCCTTAACCATCATGGCCCCCACTTAACATTCTTGAGATAACCTATTCATTCAAACATCTATTAGGGTATGCTACACTAGCTTAGTGAGAATTCCCTTAATTCCGTACCAAAATAGGCAAGTTATAATCAATCATATGCTATGCATGAACAAACACATGAGCAACAAATTATATATGGGTATCCGAAACCCACACAGAATGGATTTATGCCCTCCGTATCTTGGGTTAGGAATGATATTGAAAGTCTCCACGACCGTGCAAGTCCCCAAGCCCTCGGTTCATAGCATTCGACTCGGCTAGGCACACCATGGAATGCATCCCCATGCACCTTAGTTCCCATGAATGAGCTCTGGCACCGGTCTTGTTATCCAAACGAGGTCATCAACGGACCATATCGATTACCTGCGTAGGAGTAGCATGCCACCAATGCAATATGTTCGATGCGATGTATGACCGATTTAATTTTGCTTAGGTCAAAATATTCATACATTCTTTAGAGTGACAACCAATATCATACACATAACAGAAATATATGAAAGCAGTTATCCAATCGAATCGTGGTTTTGATTATGCTTTAGTATTCCTTGGTATACATTCATCACAGTCTCATCATATCCCATCCCCATTCATATCGATTTTTATCTTGTTCCTATAATTCTAATGCAACTAGCTACAAGCACAAAACAAGGTAACAAAATAAGGGAGAAAACTCAATCGGCCATTGGATCACCGTCTTTTAGTAAAAGTAATCCGGTGGAAGGGAATCGTAAGAATTCGAGGTCACCTAAAAAGGAAGAAATACTCTAATAGTATTTCAACTCAAACTAATCCAAACGAGCTTATATAAACTATCAAATTCGTAATTCTTGTCCTAAGCAGGAATTCCAACTTAAAATGGCCATAACTTGGTCATTTTAACTTGGAATTTCGCAAATTATATATCGATTTCTATCTACTTCGAAAAATTTATCTATTTATAATATTATATTTAAGTTTTGAAAACTATAAAGCTTCAAAAAAGTCGGATCAGATTAGGACAGTAGCAAACTTCAATTCCGAAAAATAATTTTGTAAATGTTTGAAATATTTCTATTTGATGAATCAAGTATACATGAAATATGAATGATTTCCTAACATGAATGACATGAGATGAGCTTAATGTATGCATTATCTTAATGATTTTTGCTAAAAGAATGTTTTATAACTTTTTATTTTGTAAGACCATAATAACAACTACTTATGAAAAATCTGGTTTTCTAACTTTGATCATTTCCATTTGTTTTGGATTTTTACTGAAGAAAATATAATTATTTTTGTTAAAAATTGAGTCTTCATTATTTCTATTACTTATGACTTTCATTTCTACATAAAAATTTCCATTTGCACTTTGTAAACATGTTTTCAAGTTTGATTCAAAATCCGAATTTGCAAAAATTAGTTTTGGAGTGATTTCTTTAAGTAAAAATCATTTGATATTTAGAAAAAGCTCAACCATACATAATCACTAAGGACTTCATTAAAAAAACTTGTATTTACACTTTAAATATTGTTTTCAAATAGGATTTACTCAAAAATCCGAATTTAGAAAATCCACTTTTTGAATGATTCATTTGAGAAAACTTGTATAATGCATCAAAAAAGGCTTTACTACTCAAACATTACCTAAATTCATTTAACACATAAAACATTCATTTTTGAGCTTGAATACTAGGTGTTTACATAGGCATCATCCAAAGTTACGAATTTTAACAAGTTGAACACTAACTTAAAACTTTCCATTTGATTCCACTTCTTGTTTTACACATTACTCTCATTCAAACTCATATCAACTTACAAAAATCACTACTTAAGAATACTATTTCCTTACCCTTCATTCTTCACATAAAACATGAGTTTTGGAGTTGACAAATGGGTTTTAAAAATTGGTCTTGGTTGAGATCCGAATTTACAAAATTCATTTTTTGGACATATCTTTTGATAAAATCTATCTAAAACTTATGAACTCATTCTTTACATATCCTATCTAAGAGCCTTCCATTTCTGAATAAAAACTTCATTTTGAGTTGGAAAAAGTTTTTAAAATATGCCTTGGCCAAATCCGAAAATGAGATTTTTTATTTTAAATCACCTTTGATTCTTGTAAAAAGAAATCTTGATGATATACATATATTAAGTCTTCATTATCTCAAGTAAAAATTCATTTTGACATTGGAAATGTTTTTATAGGAGTCTTGCCAAAATAAATTTCATTATTTTTGTTCAAGTTCATCTAAGATCGACAAATATACGAAATGATATAAAAAAATGCATGGTAGTAAACTATAAACTCATAGACCTAAACTTTACTCATCAAAATTTTTTATTATGTTATCTATACTGTCACGCCCCAGCGGGTACCCTAAACGTGACAGCCGCCGTACGCATATTAAAACTTAAGAATGACTACCTTAGTCACTCGAAAGCTTCCATATCGTACAAAGGCGTACATTCACAACAAAGGGAGACCGGGAGTAATGCATTTTAAGACATTGGCAGCGGAACATGCAAAATAACATTAATATATATTTCATTGAAATAAAAGTCTTACAACTTCTAAGGGGCATTCCCCCGATAATTTCATAATAATCATGGTCTTGCTAAGATAAGCAACAAAAGCTAGAAGATTTTAGAAGAAATCTACTCTAATACTATGAAATAGAATTCCTCCAAAAGCTTCCCAAAATAAAGATTCTACCCGGGTGGTCAAGATGGTCTCGGGTGCAAAAAGATAAACCTGCAAGGTCAAAAGTCTGTAGGAGTATAAGCATTACTAGCTTAGTGAGATATTCCTTACGCAAAAGTACTCATAACAAACAATCAACCAAGTTTATTAATCAAGCATATGAATGCAATAACCATATGATCAAACATTACATACGACTATCCGGTTTCGTATGTTTGATGGATTTACCCCTCCATCGGAGGTTAGGGAATGCTTTGAACTAGGTCCCGAACGACCTCCTGAAAGTTGCGCGCGTCTTGGGGTTCCAACGAACCGTACTACTAGTCCTCGGGCTTTCCTTACCCAAAGCGATCGATCCGGCTCGGCTACACCTTGAGACCGTATTCCCCGAACGTCCTAACTCTCAAGATTGTAGCAAGGCAGCTTACCTTTCCGGTCCCACGCTGAGGAGTAGTAGCAAAATTTCGAAATGATATTCTAAGTGATATGCATGAGCAATTTATTATATGGGGATTCCGATATGACATTAAATCATTTAAAGCGATCAAACAATATTCGCACACATAACAAATACATACATGGAGACATTTATATCAATCACAAATCGGGTTCCGATATACTTTATTGTTCATTGATCGCACACAACGAATCACATACATAATTCCCATGATATCCCACATGCATATCAATTTTATCTTTTCCTAACATCTAGTGCTCTATTCTACAAGCACATGCGCGAATACATAAGCGTAAAGGAAACTCACTCGTCCATAGCTTTCTTCTAGGAGTCGAAGTAATCCTCTGGGAAGGGAAGATCTTCGTCCTCGACACCTAAACCAAAAGAAATACCCGACATGAGTATTTCATCCACGATCTATCGAACTCTATAATTCGATCTTATTGAATTCGTCAAAAATCGTATGAATGGAAATTCCAATTTAAAATGGCCATAACTTGCTCATTTTAACTCGGAATTTCGCATATTATATACCGATTTCTACCTACTCGGAAAGATCTATCTATTTCTAAGGTTATTTTTATCAAAGAAGTTATTTAGGTCTCGGAATAGCAGCGTACAGATTTGACACGAATTTTCCAAACTTCAAAACTAGAGTTTTCAAACTTTACTTCACTCAAGGGCTTTTGTACAAAAATATAGATACATTATATGGTTGAAAGAAAATCCCTTGAATACATATATACTCAAACCATATGCATGAATTTGGTGGTGTTGTCTCAACAATGTTCTTGTGGTACAATATGTTTTGAAAGTGTGATAAGCTTAAGTTTTGTAAAAAAAAATTAGTTTTGTTAAGAAATTTCTTATTTTACTAAAAGTGAGCATCTCCTTCTTTTAATTCTTTTTCTTAAAAAAGTAATTTTAATCTTTTTAAATTCCTACTACTTTATTTCTAATGTTTTGGAAAACATAGTTTTTCTAAATACTTCATGGGTATATGTTTATAGCTTTTCTTAGATCCACTTTAAAAGAAAGAACTTTATAGTAAATTTTTGAAAACTTATCTAGACTTTAGTATTTAAAATGTTGGTAGAAAATTTTGATAAATGTGTTTAAGAAAACTTTTGGTTGATTAAGGAATGTTTAAAAAACTTTCTTATTTTATTTGTTTGAAAGAAGAGTTTGTAATAACTTTATGTATTTCTTGATAAAATCTCATATAGTGTTATTACTAAAACTTGAGCTAAACTTGTCTAGCTTTAGAAAAATATTTGTTAAGACAAAACTTTAAGTCTTTATGGAAAAATAATTTCTTATGAGATAAAATTTATTTTTGAGGAGGGTTCTTACTTTCTATTACTAAAGGAAGCTCATTTTCATTATGGTTGAGACAATATCACATATTCATGTATGAATGAGGATAAAATAAAAACAACATAATAAGATAAACAAAATATATAAGAGCATAAAAGTAAAGTCAAGTATTGGGAACCTTAGCTTCATCAAGGTATCCCGGGACTAAGAATAGACTAGTCCTCAAAGAAAAGAAAAGCAAAGAAATAAAATTATTTTGACTTGATATGGACAAGTCTAAGACTAGAAAGACTAGTCTTAATATTTGCATAAAACAAGTAAATAAATAAATTGCAAGACTTGAAAATAAATAAATAACAAGTGAGCTTATATGCTCTAAATAAATATTTATACATATATATATATATATATAGTTATTAAACAATAATAACAATATCAACATAATAGTAACATAAAGAAAATAAGAACATGAACAAAAACAAAACATGAATAAATTGTTGCTTCTTTAACTCAATGAGCCTAAGAAACATACACTAAACTCATGTTAAGTTATATGAACATGATGAGTAATAAGAAATTTTTACCTAAAGTTTATGTGTTGGTTGAAGAAGAAAAGAATGGGTTGTAGTATTATGTGGGAATGAGTTTTCTAAGGAAAAGAGGGAACTTAAGAGAGATGTTGGGAGAGAGATTTTATGGAGTGATTTTGGGAGAGTTTTGGTATGAATATTGTTGTGTGAAAGAATGGAAGAGGAAGGGGGTATTTATAGATTTTTGGGAGTGGAAATTAGATGTAATTAAATAATTTGAAAAAGAAAATAAAATTGATGTGATTAAAGAAGTAATGTGTAAAGTGTGATGTGACTAAAGTTGTATGGGGAAGGTAAATTGTAAGATATAGGTATGGTAGAGTGTAAGAATAGAGTATAAGAAAAAGTAGAAAAGGTGAATAGTAATGAATAGTAGAAAAGTACTATGAATAGTAGACTAGACAATTAAAATACCGGTAGTAAAAAAATACGCGTAAAAGTCCTATATCTGTTATTTTTAGATACCGAAAAATTCTAAAACTGATATTTTTGAAAACCTTATATTTTTACGAATCTATTGGTGTTGTCGGAATATTTTTGCTATCCGGTGCTCCGGGGCACGGTTTTTGAAAACTGATCCCGATCGGATCCGAAGGACACTAGAAAAATTCAAATCTGATATTTTTAGGCTTCCCTATATTATTACGAACCATAATCCACAATTATTTCAATTTCGTTTTCTAGGGTTTAAGAATACGGGATTGCCGGATCTAGATTCACTAGACTAAACATAGAACTAGGTTAATTTTAGGGTTTCGTTTCAACTTCCGGTTCTTAGGGTTTACTAATATTATCGAAAAATCTAGGGGCTTACAACCTACCCTCCTTAAAGAAAGTTTTGTCCTCAAAACTTGGCTATCGTACCTGATTCCTCGAAAAGATTCGGATATTTGCGTCGGATCTCATCCTCGGCTTCCCAAGTTGCCTCCTCATGGGTGTGATTCCTCCAGAGGACTTTGACATATTTGATCTCTTGTTCGAAGCTTTTGGACTTTTCTATCCAAAATCTGTACCGGGTGTTCCTCATAAGTGAGGTTCTCCTTTAGCAATACTGGCTCCAACTCTACTACTCGATCTGGATCTGCTACATGCTTGTAAGCCGATACATGAAACACGTTGTGTACACCTGACAGGTTTGGCGGCAAGGCTAGGCGATAGGCTAGATCTCCACTCGTTCAAGCACTTCAAAAGGTCCAATGTACCGTGGGCTCAACTTTCCTTGTGAGCGTACCCGATGTATACTCTTGATTGGATTTATCTTTAAGTATACATGGTCTCCACTTGAAATTCGAGAACTCGCCTTTTCTGATCTGCCCAGCTTTTCTGTCTATCTTGGGCCTCTTTCATTCGCTGTCGGATTATCCTTACTTTGTCTGCTGCATCTTGTACCAAATCTGGTCCAATAGCAAGCTTTTCCACATCATCCCAAAACAGAGGCGATCTACAGCGTCGCCCGTACAAAGCTTCATATGGCGGCATTTGTATGGTAGAGTGTAGCTGTTGTTGTAGGCAAACTCTATGAGCGGCAAATGAGCATCCCAGCTTCCTTTGAATTCCATAACACAAGCACGCAACATGTCTTCCAAGGTTTGGATCGTCCGTTCCGATTGTCCATCGGTTTGGGGGTGATAAGCTGTGCTAAATGCAACTTTGTCCCCAACACTTTGTAAACTCATCCAAAACTTGGATACGAATCTGGGATCTCGATCTGACACAATCCCGGCAGGTACTCCATGTAAACGTACTTTTCCCTTATGTAAAGCTTGGCTAGCTTGTCCATCGAGTACGTCATATTGATTGGTATGAAATGAGCGATTTGGTCAGCGATCCACACGACCCATATGGCATCTACCCTATATTAACAATATACCTTAATAATAATAACAAGATATGAGCATAAATAACTCAAATAACAAGATCTAACATTGTGAAGGCAAGGATCTCATGTTCAAGTGTTTCCACTTCCCTAGCTTGAAGCTCATAGGGATTTTGTGTGGAATCACACTGAATAAACTTGCCATTACATGTTTCAAGATCCTAAAGTATAGATATCTTATCTATTTGTTGTGTGGAGTAATAGATTTGAAGGTAGAAACAAGTGTGTGTGAGAAAGGGGATGGGAGGTCACGGCAATGGAGGAGGAGAGGAAGAGAGAGTTTTTGAGTTTGAAACAAATGAAATGAAAATGAAAGAGAGAGAAAAGAAAAGGATTATTTTATTAAGTGGTTTAGGGTTTGTTTTGTTTTAAAAAGAAGAAAAATAAAATGAATAGAGGACAAATGGGGGGGAGGGGGGTGTTTGCACAGGCCAAGCCTTGAGTGAGAGAGAGGGAGAGTTGAATTGTTGTAATAAAAGTGTTAAATGTAATAATTTTGTAAGAAACAAAAATTTATTGGAACAGAAAATATAATTAAGTGTTTGTAAAGATGTAAGACTAGGGTATGGGTGTGTGTATAGTAGGTTGTACTTGTGAATAGTAATAAATAGTTGATAAGACATTTACTTTTCGGTAGTAAGGAAAATAAGGGAAAAACTATACCATAATTTTTATAACCCGAAAAATTTTAAAACTTATATTTTCGAAATCTTTATAAAATTTCGGTTCTAAAGAGTATTCCAAAATATTTTTTCTAAGTTTCTAGTTCCAGGGCTCGCTTTTCCGTAATGGAGCTCGAGAAAGTCCAGAATAGAAAATTTTTCTAAATCAAAACTTTCTATGGTTTAAAATATATTTTAAAAAATATTCTACATTAAATTATTTTATAAATTTTTTTGATATGAAACGAAAGAAAGCCAGATTTAGGGCTTCTAGGTTTTTCTCACAAAATATGGACCAAATTGGTTTAGGGTTTCGTTTTCAGGTTTTCGAAGTTTACTTGATTACTAGGGCAACCGGGGTTTATATTATAAGAATAATGACATTGTGTAATGATAGTAGTGAAGAGTACGAAAAGACTAGTTAAATATGGTAGTAATAAAATACGAAATAAATCGCAAAATCAAATAATTCTAGTTATCTAAAAATCATAAAACTGATATATCAGGAATCTTAGGAAATTACGAGTCTAACAGTACTAATATCGTGTATTTAACATTTCGAGTCCCGGGGTATGCTTTTCAAAGTCTGTACCCGATCAAGTTCAAAATAAATCCAAAATTCGTTAATCTCATTTTTAGAGCATCTTAGAATTAATACGAACCAACTGCACCTTTTTTCTTATTCGACTCATTGGTTTAGGAATACGAAATTGCTGGAACTAGGCTACTAGGGTTTCTTAGGAATTTTGTAGACTTAGGTTTCCGGTTGACTTTCCGGTTTATACCTTTGCCAATTTGGAAACTGATGTTTTATGTATATACAACATATTTGATTTGAGATATTTATTTTAAATTTTATTTTTGTGAGTATTTAATATCTTTTTAATGTTTCGGAAATTCTTGAATTGAGTTTTATTTCGAAGGTTATTCATTATTTACTTTTTAATAATTTGTTTTTGGGCTTTATATTACTCGATTTTATGATTTGAAGTTACGTATAGAATTTGTCGTACGTAGTCGTTTTGGAATTGAAGTATGTTGAGTTCTTATTTTGTTTTTAAGAATTCTTACTTTTCTCAAGATTCGGAAATTTTTGGATTCGCTCGTGTTTTTGGACTAGTTGAAGTTTGGTTTTAATTTGGAGTGATTTTTAGGGTTTATTTTCAAAGTTCATCTTGGAATTATTTACTGAAATTTTCCGGAGTTTACATCCACCCCACCTTAAAGAAAGTTTTGTCTGCAAAACTTGTTACATGTGTATCATTTATTGAGGAAAGATTGTGAATTTCGAGTTATATCTCTAGCACCGATTTATGCTTTGGTTTTGTATCATTTTAAATTTTGTATGATAGACCTTTTACGAAATATAGCACATACAAATTTATAAGATTTGGTGCTTAGCGATTCCAACTGTCATGCCCTAGAGGGGTATCCTAAACATAACAGTCCACCACATACTATATAAAACTCTCGAATTACTAACCGAGCCCTTTGGGAGTCTTGTATAGATGTAAGGTGTTCCTTTACCTCAATAGAATACTCTATTCAATGGAGTTAAAAAGTTTAACGTGGCATTTGATAGCCTTAGATAATACATCAAAACACATACATGAAGTTACAAAGTCTAAGGGGCATTCCCTCGCAAAAGAATATTAAGGTCCATTACAGTTATCTAGAGTCTTTTGGTTTCCTGTGGAAGTCTAAACAAAACCGAAATAAACTTTTAAGGGAAACGCCTAGCTCCGGTCCTGAGCTGTAGCCTGCCTTGGCCTAAGCCAGATGAACTCGTGCTGCAACAAGTAATAACTATAGGGGTGTAAGCTAATAGCTTAGTGAGTGAAAACTTCAATATCGCAATTAAGACATAACATTCAAGCAAGTGATTAATCAATCAAGTGAAATGCATCAAACACGTGAATTCAACAAACATATGACCAATTGGAAATCATATATGGATGGACTTGCACCCTCCATCCCGGGTTAACAGATTAACGAATCCTGCGGTACGATGCCGTTTAAGCTCACGGTTAACTGAACAATAATTCGTTTTATGGATCACGATTAACTAGCATATTCATTTTATGGATCACGATTAACCAACATATTCGCTTTATGGATCACGATTAACCAACATATTCATTTTATGGATCACGAAAAACCAACAAATGCCAATGCTCCATCCCCATCGTGATATGGATGAGTTTAATTTTATATTGGATGTCTAATAATCGATTAATCCGATTCTTTTGGGTGACCAAGGAATATTCGCAAACAATCAATTCTAGGTCCTCTCTATACAAGCAATGAATTATCACTTGGCTTCGATATTCTTTAAATTCAACTTCACATATCAACAGTAGACAATTATAGTTCCCAACTAACGCCATCATGCATATTCATTTTTGTCTTTGCTTAGCAACTAGTGCAACTATCATTACAATCACAAGCAATAATTGAAATTGGAAGTAATACTCACTCGGCCATGGTACGCCGGTCTCTTAGTAATAGTAGTCGGGTGGTAGGGTATCATCGTTCTCGGGATCACCTACCAATAAGAATAACCTAATGAGAACTTCATCAATTAACTAATTCAAACTATGCATCTAAACTAAACAAAATCGTGATTCTCGCTATTTGCGGAAGTTCCAACTTAAAACGGCTATAACTTGGTCATTTTAATTCGGAATTTCGCAAATCTTATATCGATTTCTATCTACTTCGAAAGATATATCTATTTATAATATTAATTCCAAGTTTTGAAAACATTTAGGTCATGGAACAGAGGGATCATATCTGTTCTATAACTTTTCTATTTCCAAAAAATTGTTTTGCACTTGATTGAAATATATCTAGTTGATGATTCAAGTGTATATAAAATATGAATGAGTTCCTAATATGAATGACATGTGATGAATTCAATATATGTATGATCTTGATGATTTTAATAATGAAACTTTAAGAACTCCTAATTCTTACAAGACTCCAACAATAGTTACTTCTTAAAATTCCAATTCTTCCAATTTGGCATCTCATTAGTATTTTAGGATTTCATTCTTAGAAATAAAAATGAGTTTTCATCATCTATACTATCCAAGACCTTCATTTCCACATAAAAACTTGCATTTTTCACTTTGCAAGTATGTTTTTAAATAAGCTTTTCACAAAAATCCGAATTTTGAAAAAAATTCATTTCTTGCATGTTTCCTTTGAGAAAACTTGTTTAATGCGTCAAAATTTAAAGCTTTACTACATCTATTACCTAAAGACTTCATTTAACACATAAACATGCAATTTGGGCTTGAATACTAGGTGATTACATATACATCATTCCAAGTTACGAATTTAACAAATTGAACACTAACTCAAAATTTTCCATCTTCATTCCACTACTTGTTTTACACATTACTCATGTCTAAACTCATTTCAACTTATAAAAATCATTACTTAGTGATACCTATTACTTATACCCTTCATTTTTCATGTAAAATATGAGTTTCAAAGTGGTTTCAAGGGTTTATAAAATAGGTTTTGAAGTTCATCCTAATTTTCCCTTAACATTTCTAATAAAAACCTTTTCTTTTCAAGTTCCTTGTCTTATATTCATAAAGATCTACCAACTAACACATTTATATATACAAGACTAAGCTTTTATGATCATTAATGCATGAAAACACAAAAATTCATATGAACATGAATGTCAAGAAAAACATGAGTGTCTAAACACTAGATCTACAACTTATAGTGCATGAAAATGAGTTTAAAGACATGAACATATTTTTTCATGCAAGATCTCTACTTTTATATGCATAATAATACTTCAACAAAAACTGATTAAACACAAGATCTACTTCTTGTGATGGCTGATATTCATGTATTAGTGTTTTCTCATCCCTAGCATTTGCTCATTAGGATTTAAAGTGGAAAACACACAAGAATAGTCTTGCCATTATAAGATTATGTAGTAGTAATGTCACGCCCTGAAGGGTACTCTAAACGTGGCAGTCCACCGCACACAATATTAAAGCCTAAGAATGACCACCTCAGTCACGCGAAGGCTTCCATACTATGTACAAGGCATCTAACACATAAAGGAGACTCATCGGAATGATACATTTTATGTTGATACAATTGAGTAACAATGTAAAGGAAAAAAAATCCACTATACTTTCGATACAAACCACTATACTTCAAAATACAAATCATTTAACTTCGATTACATTCATCTATAGACTTCCCTACATAAACTATTACAAGACAAATCATAATCTAGCTGATAACTTCAACATTCGCATTCTTTGCCAAAATCTCGGAGTCATTCCTGGCTCCAATCAATTCAGTTCTCACTTTGCATTCTTGAGATAACCTGTTCATTTAAACAATTATAGGGGTATAAGCTATACTAGCTTAGTGAGCATTTCCTTAATTCCGTACCATACAAGCAAGTTATAATCAACCATATGCTATGCATGAACAAACACATGAGCAAACAATTATGTATAGGTATCCGGAACCCACACACAGAACAGATTTACGCCCTCCGTATCTTGGGTTAGGGATGGTATTGAAGTCTACACGACTGCTGCTAGTCCCCAAGCCCTTGGCACATAGCACTCGCCTCGGCTAGGCTCACACATGGAATGCATCCCCGATGTGCCTTAGTTCCTTATGAATGAGCTCTGATCCCGGGTCTCATTATCCAAACGAGTCCTTGAACCATACCGATCGACCTGCGTAGGAGTAGCACGCTACCAAATGCAATATGTCCGATGCGATGCATGATCAATTTACTATTTGCTTAAGTCAAAATATTTATATATTCTTTAGAATGACCAGCCAATATCATACACATAACAGAAATAATATGAGCAGTGCAGTTATCCAATCAAATCGTGGTTTCGATATGCTTTAGTATTCTTTGGCATACATTCATCACAGTCTCATCATATCTCCCATCCCCATTCATATCGATTTTTATCTTGTTCCTATAATTCTAATGCAACTAACTACAAGCACAATCAAGGTAACAAAACAAGGAGAAAACTCACTCGGCCATTGGATCACCGGTCTTCTAGTAATAATACCGGTGGTAGGAAATCGTCGAATTCGGGATCACCTAAAAAGGAAGAAATACTCTAATAAGTATTTCAACTCAAACTAATCCAACCACTTCATACGAACTATCAAATTCGTAATTCGCGTCCTAAGCGGGAATTCCAACTTAAAACGGCCATAACTTGGTCATTTTAACTCGGAATCTCGCAAATTATATATCGATTTCTATCTAATTTGAAAGATCTACCTAATTCTAATATTATATTTAAGTTTTGAAAAAATTGAAGCTTCGAAAAGGTCAGATCAGATTAGGGCAGCAACAATTTCAATTTCCGAAAAATAGTTTTGTAAGAGTCTGTAATGTTCCTACTATAGAAATTGGCTATACATGCAATATGAATGATTTCCTAACATGAATGACATGAGATGAGCTTAATGTATGCATGGTCTTGATGATTCTTGCTACAAGAAAATTTCATAACTCCTTATATTACAAGACTTCAAGGATAACTACTTTTAAGAATACTAGTTTCCTAACTTTGATTATTTCCATTTGTTTTGGATTTATTACTTAAGAGAATATAATTATTTTTGTTAAAATTGAGTCTTCATTATATTACTTATGACCTTCATTTTTACATAAAAATTTTCATTTTACACTTTGTCAATATGTTTTCCAATATGATTTACTCAAAAATCCGAATTTTAGAAAATCCACTTTTTGAATGATTCATTTGGGGAAAACTTGTTTAAAACATTAAAATTTAAGGCTTTACTATATCAATTACCTAAGGACTTTATTTAACACATAAAACTTGCAATTTGAGCTCAAATACTAAGTAATTACTTATGCATCATCTCAAATTACGAATTTGACAATTGATCACTAACTCAAAATTTGTCATTTTAATTCCATTACTTGTTTAAACACCTTACTCATGCCTAAACTCATTTTAACTTGTAAAAATCATTGCTTAATGATAACTATTACCTATATACTTCATTTTTCACATAAAACATGAGTTTTGGAGTTGATACATGGGTTCTAAAAATTGGTCTTGATTGGGATCCGAATTCACAAAATTCATTTTTGGTTATATCTTTTGATAAAATCTATCTAAGCCCATGAAAATCCATTCCTTACATATCCTATCCTAAGAGCCTTTCATTTCTTAAATAAAAACTTCATTTTTGAGTTGGAAAACATGTTTTTAAAATAGGCCTTGGCCAAAATCCGAAAATAGAATTTTTATTTTGAAAATAATTTTTGAAAATCACTTTTGATTCTTGTAAAAAGAAGTCTTGATTAAGCCTTCATTTTCTTAAGTAAAAATTACATTTTGACACTTGGAAAATGGTTTTTAAATATTGGTCTTGCCAAAATGCGAATTTCACTACTTTTGTTCAAGTTCAAATCTAAGATCTGCACATAATATGAAATACATCTAAAAGAAACCCATGATAATGAACTATAAACTCATAGATCTAAACTTTACTTTTCAAAATCATTCATTTATGTTGTCTATACCCTAAGCCTTTCATTTTGAATGAAAAATACACATTTTGAAGTTGAAAAATCACTTTTCTAAATATGGTTCCATTTTCATCCGAATTTACAAAAGTTGTTTTTGTTAAAAATAAAATAGATCTTGAATTTTCTAAAACATTCCTACTATCATGCTACAACAAGTCATCCATGAACATAAAACAAAGTCTAATGCATTTTATGAACTCAAAAGTCTAGATCTAGTTTTCTAAACTAGTTTTAAATGCATAAACACATGTGGATGATGGATCTATGCATAAATCATAAGAAATAATAAATATAACAATTTAAATAACAAGATCTATGGCATAAACAAAATCAAAGTTACAAAAAAAATTAGATCTACAAAATATATCAACTTTAAACAAGAAAATAATTGAAATACAAGATAATAAAAGTGGAGAAAAGAAAGATTTCATTTTTGGCATCATCATCCTAAGCTTTTAAGCTTATGGAAGTTCATTTGATGCATGAAACCTTCATTACACTTTATCTATATCACCTATGGAGCTTTGGGAAGAAGATTTGCTTAGAAATCTTTAAAAGTGAAGTGTGGAAGCTATGGAAGAAGAAGGGGGCAGCTTGTTTTTCATGGAGGAACAAGAGGAAATGAAGAAGAAAGAGAGGAAAAATGAGGAGAAAGACTAAAGAATGAAAGAGGGAAAGTGAATAAATGAAGGAGTGAGAGAAAATGAGTGTTTTAATGAATGAAAGAAGAGAAAAAAATAAAACAAGGCAGCCAAGGGGAGGGGCAAGCTGCACGTGAAACATGGAGAGGAGAGGGAGGATTTTGTTGAAATTTGACTCAAATTTGAATTGTATAATTAATGTGTAATGTAACTTTTTGAAGAAGGATTGAAATATAATTAATTTTAGTCAAAATATGAATAAATGAAGGACAATGGCAGCCATAAAGAGGGTCAAAAATCTGCCATCAATTGTGGGATAATGTGTAAAAAGATTGAAGTGAAAATGAAGTGATATGTGTAAGGTGTACTTAAAGGTATGGGTTGTAAAAGTACTTTATTAATAAAATAAAATTAGAAAATTTATTCTAAATATTTGTAGCAGATTTTTCATATTTAAAATTAAATAATTATTTGAATTATTTTAGTATTTTAACAATTATGTTACCGGCACGGTCAAAATACGCGAATATGGGCTATAAATAATATTTTTATAACCCGAAAAATTCTAAAAAAATATTTTATGGGAATAACAATATTTTTAAAATATTTTCCAATTATTAAATTAATTTATTTTGTTTTTAGTATCGGGTCTTAAACAGAATCTGATCCCGTAAAAGCCCGAACTAACTAATTTTTAGAAAAACAAAATTTTCTATAATATATAAATTATTTATCTAAAAATATAAGGCTTTATAAGAATAATAATATTTTATAATGAAATAAAAATGAATAGTGCCAAAGACTAATCAATTACCGGTAATAATAGAAATACGATAAAAGGTTATAACTGTAACTTTTATAACCCAAAAAATTATATAACTGATATATTTAGAAATCTTATGAAATTATGAGTCTAACGGTACTATTGGTATATTTTTTATGCCTCAAGCCCGGGACACGCTTTTCGAAATATGTATCCGAACGGGTTCGAAATATGTCAAAAATTTACCAACCTGATATTTTTAAATAAACTTATATTACTATGAGCTATTCTATATATTTAAAACCACATCTCGGCCTCTAGGGTTAGGGGCGCTAGATTACCGGACTTACACTATTGTATTCCGGTTAGGGTTTCCGGCTGATTTTCCGATTTAAACCTTTGCCAATTTGGAAACTAATTTATGTTTATACAATATATTTAATTTGAGAAATTTATTTTAAGTTTTATTTTTGTAAGTATTTAATATCTTTTAACGTTTTCGGAATTTTTGAATTGGGTTTCATTTCCGAAGGTTAATCATTATTTACTTTCTAGTAATTTGTTTTCGGGCTTTATATTACCCGATTTTATAAGTCGAAGTTAAATATGGAATTTTTCGTACGTCGTGGTTTTAAATTTGAAGACCACTGCGTTCTTATTTTATTTTTTAAAGATTTTTTTTCTCAAGATTAAGAAGTTTCTGAATTCGTTCGTATTTTTGGACTAGTTGAAATTCGGTTTTGTAATTTGGGGTGATTTTTAGGGCTTATTTTCGAAGTTCATCTTGAAATTATTTACTGAAATTTTTCGGGGCTTACAAGTAAGACTAGAAATCAACACTAAAAGATGATTTGAAGAAGAAATGAAGAAGAAATGAGCTTGTGTGTGTGTGTAAGGGTGGGCTAGGGTTCACGGCAAGATGAGGAAAAATAGAGAGAGTTTTTCTCTTTTAAAAAATTTTGGAAGAGTGAAAATGAAGAGAGAGAGAGTGAAAATGAGTTTATATATTAAGTGAATTAGGGTTTAATTATATTAAAAGAATTAAAAATAAAAAAAATAGAGGGAAAAATGGGGAGGGGTGCGCTGGCCACAATGGAGGAGAGAGGGGAAGAGAGTTGAAATTTGTTAAATTTGAATTTTAAGTATAAAATGTAATAAATGAAATAATTAAGTAGGAAACAAAATTTCCTTGAAAAAGAAAATATAATGAGTAGTTGTAAGGATGTAAGAATAGGGTATGAGTAGTGTGTAGTGTAGGTTGTACTTGTTAATAGTGGTAAATAGTAGACAAGATATACTTTATCG